>JAQZBX010017402.1:0-35611 GCA_029593785.1 Cabassous unicinctus | reverse complement strand
TTTTCTTTTCAATGAGAATAAGGATTCGTCTTCCAACACCTATCAATTCACCAAGTTATGCACAAAGTCTAAGTGTGTGACGAAAGTCTTTCTATTGTTCACTGTCATATGAAGGTCAGGCTATTGGAATCAGGCCAATTTAAGACATCGTTTATGGACATAGCGAAGTGGTATATTTTTGGTATGTTAAAAAGTGAGAAAGTTGGGATAAGTTTATACCTATAAATAGAGAGCTTGTCCTATTTTTTGTGTGAGGGGGGTGTACTTTGGCCTACTCCACATTAATGGGGAAATAAGAAACCAGTAGAAATGAATTAGTGGGCCTTACTTGAATCCTCATGTGCTTGGATTTTAACAAAGATTTCCCCCACCTGGCAGTAATGAAGTACCTCCCCTACTCTCTGCTGAAGTGTGCCAGAGGGGGCCTAATGGAGAGTCAACACCTTTACCACCTCCCAGAGGTAATGCCCTCCCTTCCCCCACATTCTCTGTGGTGTCAGTGGAGGCCATCTGGGAGCAAGTATCGAAGGACTCCTACCCCTACCAGCCAGGGAAGTGTCAGTGTTGGCTGAGTGGGAGCTGAGCAGTAATGAGAACAGTCTAGCCAGGCACCCCACCCACCCCTGTGTGAACACAGTTGCTTGAACTTGAACTTCTACCCCACCCTGCAATAGTGGTTGGAGCTGACTACCCGCGAGCAGGCTAGCGGCTAATTGATTCATAGCGTTTTCTAGTCCCCTTTTATAGAACTATCAGATGGCTTTAGGACAATTCCCTTACTGCAAAATTACAGAAAAAGAAGCCAGGAAAGAGGGAACATCAAGGTAGGCCAGTCATGTCCACCTTCTAAATGAAGTAGGTGACAACTGATGAAAGACGGTCATTTATTTTCATTGAAGTATCTGCTTACAGAACAGGGCAGAGCCCAGAGTAAAAATAAGAATAACCCAGGCTGTTCTTGTCTCTCTGGGAAGCAGAGCTCTTCAGACTTAGTCGCTGTCCACCTTCCCACACGGCTGGAGTGTCGTGCAGCATTTCAGAGACTTCTGGCAGAGAGCAACAAATTCTTCGTTTTTCCGACAAGAATTCAGACATTTCCCTTTACGGTTGTAGCATCGCTCATCAAAAAATTCATTCCTGGCTACACAAGGAAAGGAACCTGGGTTATTTTTCTTCTCAAATGTATCTGGTTACCAAGTACAGTCAAATAACTAGTTAGTGAAGATTTCTTTTCAACCTATCATAGAGCGACAAAGCAGCAGGAATACAATTTTCTCCCAGTATTTGGATTAGACTAACAGGGGAATGCTTTGGGAAATGAAGCCATCGTCTTCCCTTAAAATCTGTTGGGAGTGATTATCAACTTGTTCCTGGAAATACTTCCAGGGTCAGTAACTTCCTCAACGCGTATTCAAAGACTGCCACGTGGTAGTTGCTGAAAAAGACCTGAGCTCGAGCAGACAAACTAAGACTGGAGCAAAAACAATAAATCCATAAAAAGGATTTTAAAATAGAAGTAAAGAAATTGTTTGCAAAGACTCAGTCTGATTTCTCCTGCATGTGCCGTCAAAATGACAGCTGTACAAGGGACGCGCTCCAGGGCAGAAAGGAGAGTGTTTGGAGAGGCTCTCCAGGACTTGGCTCACACACTTTGCGCAGAATTCCAGTTCTGACTTTAGTGATTTATCAGTGGCTCTCATAAGAGCTGCTTCTTCAAGTGCAGGGAAGAGAGCACATCTTATCAGAATCAACCTTTTAGAATTGCCTGATATGGATACGTGTAACAGGGTGTCTTATGCACCGAATTGCACTTAATGTCAACATTAAAAGGTGGCTCAGCACACATATGAATGTAAAACTTATAACCAGATGGGATAGTGCCAGCATATGGACTAATCATCTCTGGCATCAATAAATAAGTTCATAAGTAGAAATGCCCTGGAATTTCCAAGCTCAATGAACTCTTGCCCTGTTCTGCTAATGCAGTAAGCCTGTCTCATAATGGAAGCACTCGAGCTCACGCTGACAAGAGTCTTCAACTGGATCCAATTGATAGTGATGATCCAGGTAGCTTCCGGCAAAAGAAAGAGTGCCCCTGCCTACCAGACTTCCAGGGATCAGCAACAGACACCCAGCTAGAGGTTAATGGGACTGCAGGTGTGTGTGCACGTGGTACATGAATAAGCAGACTGCATTTAGATATAAGAGATAATTTCATATTCTGTGGTCTTGTGTTGAATAATCATATGATAAGTATGAATAATAAAATGGGTACCTCTGGTCAGTTTCCACATGTTTCTATCAAAGCCAGTTTCATGAGTATAGCGTGGTTCACTACAGGTGTTAGATCCACATAATCTTGACACAGAGCCCATTCCCATAGGCTTATCACACAGGTTTAGAGACATGCATAGCTGTTGGGGAAATTCTGAGCCTCTCATACAGGATAATATAGTGCTGGCATCTGGCACGTTGTGGACTTGTGAGTTCTGGGCAGCCTTTTCTTCAGGTCTCTGTAACTTGGGGTGAGACTGGTCTCAGACCTTAATTTGGGGCAGGATCCAGTTGGAGCCACTGGAGTTTCCCAAGAGCAGAAGAAAGTGGAAAGAGTTCTGATGTGGGAATGATATCCTAAATTTCTCTCACTGTGGCAAGAAGGAGTTGGGCTCAAATCATGGCTTCACTCCTTTCTATCTATATGGCTTTCAGCAAAGTTGCTTAGCCTATTTGAGTCCCAACTTCTGCATCTGCAGAGTGGGCCTTCCAACCTCCCCCTGCCCCTTCCCTCCAAAGAAGACTAAATTAGAAGTGAGACAAAGTTGCCTTCAAAAGCACTAGCTTTGAAAATTAAATAGATTTCATTATGTGAAGTATTTATCACAGTGTCAAGCTTATCGTATATGATTAAGGAATGTCAGTTTAATTTGCATTATTTCACCTAATGCCATGACTGGTCCATAGTAGGTGTTCATTTAATACATTGGCATCTCCAAGCGCCATTCCTTTTCTCTTGCATTTCTTCATCTCTGTTTCTCTTGTCTGCCTTAATCTCCATTATAACTATTTTTTAAAAGGTGCATAGACTGCTACCCTTGCTTTTAAATTTGTTTTTCTTTTCTTTCTTTCTTTTTTTTTTTTGTGTGTGTGTTAATGAGCATAAGAGCGGGAACCAAAAGGCATTCTTCCTGGCATCCCTTTATTTCTTCAAACCTGTGACAAGTCAAGTTCACAAAGTCCACCCCAGGTAATCATGGAGAACGCTCAGGATTTATAGGAAAAAGGGGTCCCCCATAGCAGCACAGGCTCCCCTGCAGGGCTGCCAGCCCCCGGCGCCTCTGCCTTCTAGGACCATCAGTCCTGGGCGCTCGCCGAGGCGCACGCTCTCTGTGGGCGCCACCTCTGAAAGCCTTCCGTGCCACGGTGCTCGTTTTACCTGGGGCCAGAAAGAAGAGAAGAGCAAGGAGAAAGAAGAAGGTCCTCATGGCAGGAGGGCTCGGAGAGGCCAGCACAGTGTCCACGAGAAGGGACAGTAAACCCCGCACTTATGCCTTCTCCAGACCGCGTGACGGCCTTGATCAGTGAAGCCCGTCAGAAAGGACATATTGCCACGCTCTGATGAGCAGATGCAGCACCCTCAGTGGCTGTCCCTCTCCCTAGGGTTTGTCATTTGTCCTGATTCAAGAAAGTTCCCAAGAAGGAAAATGGGCATGAAGGGGGGAGTGTGGTCTGATGGAGCAAGTATAGATGGATAAGGCAGAAGGAGCAGGAGATCCGGAGTCTGGCAGTTTGGATTTCTAGGCCTCACTTTGTTCCTTAATAGCTTCAATTTATGTAAAATGAGGGTAATTACAGAATATCATAATGCACTAAGAGCTGGTGCACGGGAGTCAGACAGAATTCAAATTTCATCGCCAATATTTATGAACCATACAACTTGGCAAGTTGCTTAATCTAAGTATATATTTCATTCATTTATTTTTAAAATGTGAATCTTACTATATGCAGCACATTTTGTAACACATTTCATCTCATTAATCCTCAAACAGCTCCTGGAGTCTTGTTATATATAAAATACATGTACATATGTATATGCATATTCCGAAATGCACACATATATAGTATTCTAATGGTTAAAATCTGTAGAAATCTAAATAACTTTAGAATTCATAGATAAAAACAGTGCCTTTAGTGGTGTGGGTGACCACCTTTCCCCTGGAAAAACATGCTCCAAAAGTTACGGGCTCCTACCAGTTTGATTAACTTTTCCTTCTAATTTGGAGTAAATCAGTTAAGTGGGTGGAGAGATGGATCTGAATTATCCATTTTAATACTTCCCCCTTGTGGGATAGGAAGTGGATGTCTGTCCTTAAGAAAAACATGAGATTTTGGAAGTGAAGATCCATCCTCACTATCCCATTATTATTACTAGTAAAAGTTGGGATACCTTCGTGGTATTTGTTAAAATAATCATAAGCCCCTGAAAATGACCAAATGATTGTTGTCTTATTGAAAACATGGTTTTCATATGTGATCTGGACAAGATCATCAATCTACTTTTCATGCATACTGATATCAATAAATGATTAAATATATAAATAAATGTGAGAGAAGCCACATATTTCTCTAACGGAAGAATTTCAAATAATATATGGAGGCACCCCCTCACCCCCTTCCCGGCTAGGAGTCAGGTCTTAATTCCCCTCTCCTTAAGTGGAAGAGACTTGCTTCCAAAGAACAGAATAAGAAAGGGGGAAATGGTGGAGAAACCTGACAAGCATCACCTCAGCAAGGGGTCACGGCTAAATCACCAGTGAGCAGGCAGGCTGGTATCGCCCACACCCTGATACGAGGAAATGAGAAGGGCACATCTCCTCTCTGGTATTCTTCTCCCAAACCCAACAGCCTCCTCTGATGATGAGAAAACATCAGACAAACCCAAATTCCATGGCTTAGTTTCTAGTAATGTACTAAGGTTCGTTTCTTACTTTTGACAAATGGCCCATGGTAATGCCAGACGTTGCTCACTTTAGAGGAAGCTGGGTGAGTGACTCAGCAAGTCCAGAGCTCTCTGACCTTTCTTTGGAAATTTTCTGTAAATTTAAAATCATTCCAAAATAAAATCTTATTTTAAAAACTCTTAGGGACTATCCCATGCATTCTTAGCCTTAGTCACCATGATATTCTGTTAGCTATTTTTTTGTGCATATTGGTTGTATATTATGAATAATCTGTTTTAAAGAAATAAATTGAAAATACACATTTTCTCTATTCCCTGCCAAACCCCACTTAAAAAGATTTAGTGTCAGTAGGAATGACAAACTTTCAGATACCTTCAGTTATAGGATGAGGAAACTAAGGTTCCAAAAAAATTAAACTTGTCCAAAGTCATATACTTGGTAAATCACTCTGTGACCACAGAACTTATTTTTTTCATTGTTTTATTTTATATTTCAAAAGCCAGATCAGAGTATCATATCAAAATAGGAAACAAGGCGGAAATAAGCAAGACTTATTTGAGGGAACAGTGATAGAAACAATTTTTGAGATCAAGTACTTAATGAATTAGTAGCATTATTTTTGACTTGTAATTATAAAGCATAATTAGGATTCTGCTAGATGATATTGGTTACAGGCACAGGATTTCAGCTTTAACTTGGCAAAGTGATAGCTATCCCTCTCTTTTTCCCTGTGATGTTCATAGATAATAAAAGCGAAAGCAAGAAAAACAATAGTTCACATTTATTGAGCTCTTACAGGGTACCAGGCCTTCTTTGAAGCACTCCATATGCTCAAAATGCTTTTGAATAATAATCACACTAGGTTCTCACAACACCCTTGAGAGGCAGGCAGGCTCTGTGGGTCCTTATTTGGAAAATGAGAAAACAGAGCTGAGAAAGGTGAATCACTTGCTCCTAGTCCTTGGGTTAGGATGGCCCCTGGCTTGCTGACTGCTGGCCTGTCTTCTCACTACACCAGCCAGATTCCCCAAATATAAGGCCATGTAGGGGCCAAGGGTTATTATCCTTGACGTCAACCCTTGATCCCGGGAAATGGAGCATACAACTGTACTTTATTGATTCACTTCACTGACTAAGAGAATACCCATTACTGTCAAATATAAATGAGCCCCTTGTCCTCTCAAAGACATCCCACATCTCTGCTCTCAAGACTGTTCTCTCAGGAATGGCCCCAGGCGTGAAGCTGTTGTATTTTGTCTGTGCTTTTTCCTTCATTTTGGCTCAACTGCCATCAGGTAAAGGGAAACTGTGATGATTCTTCAGTGTGCCACCCTAAAATGGAGAGAAACACTCAGCATCCCCCTGGGGTCTCGCGGGAAGTTCCTGAACCTGTAACGGCATTTTCTAAGAGCAAGCCGCAGAGCCGCTCCTTTTGTTTTTCCCTAAGCCCTGTCTTACTGGTTGTAAGTAGTGTTGGCCGTGAGAAATAGAATAAAGTCCCAGTCTCTGTGGTCTGCTCTCCCTGAGGTACTATCCATTAGGGAGTGTGGGGTTGGGAATGTTGTATTATACAGTGTAATTTCCTGCATTAATTTTAATTTCCAATATGTTTTGTTTTTCATGTAGGTTGCAAGGCAGGATTTGACTATTCCCAGCCATTACCAGGAGGTAAGTCAAACCCCTTGTTTATAATTTTGCCTTTTCTCTTAGGAACTCTGGCTCTGTCAGATACCCCTGACTATAGGGGATAGAGAGAGTACTGAAAATAGAATTTCTTGAAATCCCAGCCTACTAATTCTTTTTGTTTTGTGTGTGAGTTTTAAAGCAATTTTACTGAGATATCTTCACATACCATACAATCCATCCAAAGTGTACAATCCATGGCTTTCGTATAATCACAGAGCTGTGCATTCATCACCACAATGAATTTTAGAGCATCTTCATTACTCCTAAAAGAAAAATCCCGTATCCCTTAGCAGTCACCTCTCAATCTCTCCAACCTTCCTAGCCGTACATAACCACTAATCTAATTCTGTCTCTATAGATTTATTTATATTTCCATTTTATACAAATGGAATTGTACCATATGTAGTACTTTGTGTCTGGTTTCTTTTACTTAGCATAATGTTTTTTTTAAATCATTGTGTTTTTTCTTTAATTAGAGAAGTTGTAGGTTTACCTAACAGTCATTTAAAAAATGCAACATTGCCATATTCCCCTATTGTTGACTCTCTGCATTGGTGTGGTACCTTTATAATCATTCATGACAGAATATTAAAATATTACTGTTAATTGTAGTCTATAGTTTGCATTAGGTGTATTCTTCTCTTCTTGTTGCACCCAACATCATATTTGGATTATCCATTTCACAAAGAAATGTCTTTGTTACTGGTCTGTAATTTTGGGCACAGAGATTTGGACCTGATGGCTTTTTTGATTAGGTCATGATGCTAACTAAACCAAGGTGAGAGGTTCAATTCTTGTACCAGCCAATTAACACTGCTCTGAGAACATGCCTGCTCAACTCTTCCAGTCTCTGCTCCTAAATCAAATGGAATGTGTCACCAATTACACCACTGGTCTACAGAGGATCGAACAAAAGAGTAGGAATAGTTTAGGAAAAACGCATCACCACTACACAACAGCTATTCAAAATGAACAGCCTGTTGATATTTTGTAGAGTCATACCAGAAGAAAATACATCGTAACTTCCCTGGAACGAAATATTTCCTGGATAATTGTGAGCAAAATGTAGAAGTGTTTCAACTTGGAATTTCAGAGTGAGGAATCATGAGGTTCTTAATGGCCATTGAGTGCTTACTATGCACCAGACACCATATGAACAGCTTATGTGGATTATGTCGTTTAATCTTCAGAACATCTCTAGGACTTGGCTACTATTACAACTAATATTTTTAAGATGACAAAGCGAGATGTAGATGAGAAGTTAAATAGTTTCCCCATGGTGACACAAATGATAAATGGTTATCTCAGCTTCCAACTCAGGATACCAGAGTCACAAGATTTAAGTCTGATTCTCAACTAGATAAAATGATTCCTAGCAGAGGTGATGTGAAAATATTTAACAGGTTGTTCGGCACAGGCATTGAACAATCAGGCCGTGCTCCGGTCTGTTAAGAGCAGATGCCCTCATAAGCAGTCATTTGGCCAGCGCCAGTAGGGGGTACCAGGTGAATGGAAGCCTGCATAGAGGCACATCCAGAGAAGAATGTCAGAGCGGGGTGCGTAGAAGACGACGTATTCCACTTACGCAGCAAATGGGCATCTAGAGAAATAGCAGGGGCTAGAACTACAACTCAATCCCATATCCTATCTGACGCGAAGGCTGAAAATGCTGATTCCACTCTGCCTCAGGAATGAAATGTTCAAAAAGTAGGACGGCTCTTAATAAGTCCAGGTGAACAGAGATGGAGCTTGTTTCAGACTGGGGGAAACAAGACAGACACTAATGTAGAAGACCTTAGGTGAAGAAGATTGGAAGTCAGGAGCTGAGAATAATAAAATTAGGAACGAGGAGAGATCAAGGAGTCGAGAAGCGTGAGTTTTGGCGAATGAGCTGAGGGGCTTGGAGCCACAGCGGCACGCAGTGGGGGTTAGATGACCATGGTGGAGAAGGAAGAGATGGGTTATTCGCTTATAAATGTTATCAGGGAAAATTTGGTGTAATCTGCTGCTAGGAGAAGGGTCCCTTCAGTAGGACTTTAGACTGTGTCTCCTCTCACCTCTGATCAAGTTACGGTGAAGGTCACCAGGGACTGTATTTCAGAACTGAGGAACTTGCATAGCAGTGAGGAGAAGAGGCAGGTCCCAGGTGGCCTGGGTCTACTGAACTAGCCGAAGCCGGGGGGCCTGGCTGGACTACACGGTGGACTTCACAGAAGCAGTGAACATAACCCGTCTCTGGGCAGCCTCAGCAGAGCTGTCCCCTACACAGCGGGGAACCAGGAATGGGATCAGCGCCAGCAGGGAATGTCACTGAGCAGTAAGTAGTCGGAGTGAGGGGCAGCTGGTGAGATGAGAGCATGAAGAGCAGGAATATTTGAAATAAGCTGTCTCGGAGCACAGTGAGTGATGGCAGCCTGTGAGCAACCGGCTGAGGCTGGACATCTCGGAGTAGCGGTGTTAGCCTGTGAGGCTTGATGTTCTGAGACTGGCGGGAAGATGGTGGGGGACAGGAAGGGAAATGAGGACCTGCATCATAAATGCCGCTCCGGGAGAACCAGACAAGGACACAGATGATTCTTGGACGGCAGAGACCCCTACCTACCTGATCCGTGGAAGTTAGCCTGAAAAATTATTTGTTTTTGTTAAAAAGTTTCTGCTTAATGTAACAACAAAAATAGCTAATCAAATACATAGTGTTTGCCAAATTATTCTCACACAAATTATTTCATTTGACCACTAAAGAAGTTAAAAATAAGAATATGGTGATACATGGGAAAAATACAACTAACTTATAGACTATAGTTAACAGTAATATTGTGATATTTTTGTAGCAAAGGCAAAGAAGCTACTATATCAATCGTAAAGGTCAAAAAAGGGATATGGAATTGTTTTATGAGATGTGAATATGATCAAGCATTGTTTTTTTCATTTTCTTCATTAACAAGGAGAACTTGGTCATGTCTGTGCTCATTTATTCCTCTCTGGGAACACTGGAGAAACACTTGTTTGTTTTTAGGATTAAATAAGATGAATGTGCCTGGACAGGATTTTTAAAAGAAATGCTTCCATAATTTGTTAAGCTACCTGATGTCTGTTATTTTATTTATTGAAGTTGAAATAAAGTTTTTAAAAAAAGAGAGCTCTGTAAGAATTGAACTTAAAAAGAAGCAATAAATAAGTGACATTATGTGTATAATAAACAGCATGTACCTTATTCTCTGTGTATAGAGACTCCCAGCATATTAATGCTTAAAAGGACATTAGGCACCATGTTGTTTAAAAAATGTAGACAGGTAATCATAGAATGCCCCCTTTGACAAATGAGAAAGCTGAGATACACAGAGATCAAGCAATTTTTTGAGGACACATGGCCATTTCTAGGCCCAAACAAGAATTGAATCTGTCTCTTAACTCTACCTCTAAGGAACTTTTTAAAACCAGCAAGCCATCCCCACTTTTTATCTAGTAACCCTGTACAGTAGTGTCATATACGTATTTTTATGGTTCTGTAACAGATAGGATGCTCTGTCCATTTTGCTTACTTTTGATCCGTGCAAGGTTATAAACTCATGGAGAGCAGGGACGGTGTCCACCCTTTCTTAAAAATTACCTCGCCCCAATTCCATATTGAAAAAGCAGCAGCTCTTGGAAAACTCAAAGCTGGTTCTTGAAAGATGCTTTCTATAACCATACGTACAAACTCTCTCCTTTTCCGGTGGGCCTTGACTGGCTGCCCACTTCCAGAAGGGCCAGGGAAGCCCTAGCCGTAGCGTCTCTTGATGCAGGTGAGTGGGCTGTCTGTGAGCCATGCAGACTCGGCCGGGGCAAATGCAGGAGGATATGCCTGGAGAATGAGACTATCGCTGGAAATTGCAAGAGCAACTTTTTCTGTTGCCGTCGGAGAGTCACATAAACCAGACCAGCACTCTTCTACCCTTAGAAGCAGGACTGGATGTTCAAGGAAAATGAAGAAAAGTTACGTGGCTTAACTAAGTCATACAGTGAGTGAGTTTCAGGGTCATTCTCACTTCTTTCTCTCTTTGCGTTATGCCTTTGCTTATTTTGTAAGATAATGGCTTTTTTCCACATCAATCTCAAAGACATACCTATAACTAGTGCATACCTAGTAGCTACTCATTTAATCACATAGTACTACTATATATTTGGAGAGGACCTTTCCCAGTAATTTTCTTATCTGACTCAAGATCACATTATGAGGTAGCTTTTGTTATTATATTTCAGCAAATTGGGAGCTAGGGAGGCTGCCACTTTCTTAAGGTCATAGTGATGAGCAGGAAAGGACAGTCATGCCACTGTCAGGTTCTGTGTATCCATCTGTACTAATCGTCATAGAATTAATAGTACATAAACGGAGATGGCATTCCCATCTATGTCCATGGATTTGTGATTCTATAGGATATAAGAAATTCCTTTTATTGGATTTATTTTTTGGTATCCAGATAAATCATCATTCATTGATCCTAATATTTATGGTGTATTTTTAAAACAGCTAACTAATTAATGCCTATGACATTAACTTTGCATTTCTTTTCTTGCCCATGAGTGAAGATGGTTAGAGACTAATCAAAAATGTTCAATGTACATAAATGGTTGAAATCAAATCTGTAACTTTACAAAATAAAGATCAAAATTATCAGTCCTATGACCCTGACTCAAATTTGATCATTCACTTAAAAAAAATTTTTTTTAAGGTACCGGGGCCAGGGATTGAAACTGGACCTCATGTGTGGGGGCTGGTGCTCATCCACTGAGCCACATCAGCTCCCTTGGGCTGGTTTTTTTTTTGTTTGTTTGCTTGTTTTTTATATGTTTGTTTTTAGAAGGCATGGGGGACCAAACCCAGGACCTCACATGTGGAAAGCAGATGCTCAGCCGCTTGAGCCACATGCGCTCCCCTGATCATCCACTTTTAACACGTGAGACTGAACACCATTTTGCTCACCTTTTGTTTCTTTGCACTCAGACCCACTCCCTGCCCCTTCGCAGCTCTGTTCTGCATCAGTCAGCACTATTGTCTACAAGCTGCCTTTTCCAGGCTTCCTATGAGTCTCTAAAGAGGAAGTGGTAGATGGGAGAGAAGGAGAACTCAGGATATCCCTGGCCGTCTCTCTCTCTGCTCCGCAGTGGCTGTACATCCCCTGGACTGGATTTCACGGTAGGATTCCAGCTCCTACAGTAAGGCTGTGCCTCTGTGTTCTCGGCTCTCACTTGCCAGCCCAGCTCCTGGGCTTACACCAAACCTCCTGTTTTTCCACCAACCATGGAGTAGTGGGGGATTCTGCTGTGGCTGACTTTAGGGTGGCCTCGTTGCTCCAGTTTTGCATGTTCAGCTTTTCCAACACCTTTACAATTAGCTATCCATATTAGATTCTCTCTATTGAACTCCCTGGCGCGGAAACCATTTTCATACCTCGATCCTGACTGATTCGACTTTTATATTGGCTCACTTGTCATAATACTGCGCTCCAGATCTATTTACATTTGGCCTATTGTTCTCCAAAAGAGATCTGAAATTAACCCTTGTGCATCCTAGAGTGCTTCTTTCCTTCTCTCAGGGAAGCCGTTCATGAGGGAAGTGGGGGAATCTGGTCTTAAGAGGCTGCAGCTGAGTCATCACCTGCTGCTTTTGGCCTCCAGGTGCAGGAGCAGCTGAGGGCTTATAGAGAATCATGAAACGGGGACACTCCCTACTCGCTCCAGATACTTCCCAAAATTGAAAATGCTCTTAACCTAGTTGAAGTTTAAGCAGTTTCCTTAATAGAAGGATTCACGGGCATTTCTCACTTTCTAGCAGAGTGGTGAACTGGAGGATGCACCTGATATCACCTCACTAAGTACCGTCTTCTGCTTGCGACTGCAGGGGGAACCTTCCATGGATGCTCTTTTATTCACTAATTGTTTCCTTATCTCACTCTTGCTCTCGCCTCTCCACTGCACTTGACACCTTTTTAGATCTTTTCCATCCAGTGGCCTCTTTTTCCCTGAGACACCGATTCCTTACTATTGAGTAATAAAGTCTCAACCCATACTAATTTCTTGTTACTTGAAAACTCAGCCCTTCCTTTCAGGTGTCAGCTGGACATCAATGGCTTTCTCAGATCTATTTCTGTCTATTCCGTAAGAGCTTGAGAGCCCTGGTGCCGGTTTCTGCTCCATCTGCGGACAGGGACGGGTGAGCTCCTGTCCTATAAATGTCCTATAAATGCTACTGACTCTCCTGAAGTCTCTCTACTCTGTCTATGCTCCTGAGTGGCTCTCCTGCTAGCGTGGCTAACCACACATTGCCCATTCTTGGTTCTGGATTCCATTTCAAATCTTCCCTACAGTTCCTGAAAGGGAATGAACTAATGCTTATAGAGCGAGATCAACCAATTTGGGCTGAGCGCGCAAAAGGCAGAAGACAAAACACGAAGTGTCATTAACTCCCACGTTCCCAAGTGAAGTATTGGGCCACCAACGCCGGAGGAGCATGGAAGGTGACCAGGAATGCGTTTTGAAACACTTAGCATTGCCCGTACTTCCAGCCATAAAGGCATTAAAGCTGAGTAAGCCAGGGTAGAAGGTGTCTTTGACAAATGCGCTGCTGTGCTGTGAGCGAACCCACTCTGCCTCTTAAGGAGGGTGTGAGAACACGGCTGTCATACCAAGCCTTAGGAGGCGGCGCTCAAGAAGGCTGCCTGGAGACTCTGAGGGCTTCCCCCACGGGGCTCACGTCTGCCTCTCACCTGAGAAGACCTGCAGGCAGAATGCCGTGGCCGGAGTCGCCCCGACGGCAGGACAAGAAGAGAGCAGCGGTGGTAACAAGCAGGCATGGCAGGGGTGCAAGTCTGATGGGCCAAGTGAGCACGGCAGAAGGTCACTGAGCTGAAAGCACCCGCAAGGGAAGAGTTCCCAGGAAGGCGGCCTGCCGGGGCAGAGGGATTCAGCTGTGAGCCGTTTTAGGATAGAGCCCCGGGAGAAGAGGAATGGAGGTAAGTTCACAGGAGGTCAACTAGAAAGACTATTAACCATTCAGGAACCTAAAAAAAATACATAAACGTGTCCCCAGAACCTTAGAATTCTGCTGTAGTCGTTTTACTTTATTGGGTAAAAATGTATCCTGTTCCTTTCCTGTTATTTCATCTCTTGATCCCTTATGGTCAGAAATCATGGCTAGTAATGGGATTGGGGGGTGGTTAGAAAGAGGAGGACAAGTAGGAAAAGTGCAAGCTGCCAACCAAGCTCTGTCTTCATATCGCAGGTTTTTTTTTTAAGCATGAAGCAGGCATAAACTGGAGCAGAGGAGAAACTGCTTTAAATCAAAGTTCAGAGTTGAGATTTTGTTGGGACTAGATATTTTAATGCCTTAAATAACACTGTGTTTTGTGTGTGTGTGTGTGTGTGTGTGTTTTAATCTTTTGCTGTTTTTTTTATTACCCCCTCCCCACCGCTTGTGTGCGCTGTCTGCTTTCTGTGTCCATTCGCTGCGCATTTCCTCTGTGTCTGCTTGTCTCCTTTTGTTGTGTCATCTTGCTGCGTCAGCTCTCCAGGCCAGCTTGCCCTCACCAGGAGGCCCCGGGAACCGAACCCAGGACCTCCCATGTGGTAGGCAGGAGCCCAACCACTTGAGCCACATCTGCTCCCTGTTTTGTGTGTTTTTGTTTGTTTGTTGCCAAAGTCATTGGAGGACTATTTAATATCTGAGCATTACAAAAAAAAGAAAAAAAGTTATAGGGTCTCTTCTAGTTTTTGGCCAAAGGTTGAGGAAAACTAGCCCCATGGCAGTTTTGAGTAGGTACCAAAAGGAGGGAGGGTGAGAATAAAGCTGTTTACTCCTTGTGCCACATGGAGTTCTGGTCTTTCAAAATGAAGGCCACATCTCCGTTGCTTTTTGAATTTTAAACGTCGTCCCTGGACCACTGCAGAGGGGCAATAAGAAGTTCCATATTCCATCCTGCCATAACGCTGGATGATCAACGCATCATTCCACTGGCTCATTCCCTCACACCCTTCTCTGCCAGCCTTTGTCAACTAATTTCTCTTTCCTTCAGATTCCCTTTCCGCCCCCTGTCTGCCTGATTCCTACCTGAATGTTCCCCTCTGGCAAGCCTTGATCCAACACAGATCCATCCACCAGCTGGTCAGTGCTCGTTACTTGGCTTAGTAAAATGGTGACAGAGGGAATCAAACAACTCATCATCAATTCTATGCTGAACTCCCCAGAATTCTAGTCAACCCCATATCACATATGGAAGTGGCAGGAAAGGAGAGTGGCAAGACTTTATCTGCATCATCTCTAGACTTAAAGACTTCAAGCCATCCTCAGATTTCCCACTGAAAGCCACACTCACCTCAATAGCATGAACATATCAGACCTTGGGGGCAGGGGTAAGGGGAAGGAATTTTTGTTTTGCAGGGTCCAATATTTACCAGGAAACTTCATCACATGTTCCAGTTTCCATTTCTTGAAATTGGCTTCCAAGAAACACTGATGGAACTGCATGATTAGCCATGTCTGCCGTGGGCCCAGGAAGGTGGACAGGAGCATACATCTTATCTGTCTGCTTTGTATGCTTGACAGTTAATCTTTCTGTCTTCCATTTGCACTTTGGGGTATCCCTGTTATATCAATCTATGTACACATCTCCCTTATGACTTAAGCTATTAGTCCTACTTCTAAATATGTGTGTGCAAAGGACATGCCAGTTTATCAGATTCTGTTAGTGGCTGGAGCTAAATAGGGAGATCTGGCCATCAGAAACTTTTACATATTCTCTATCTACATAATAAAGACATTACTTTACACCTCAGCATTCATTCTTTTATTCTTTTCAAATAATAAATATTAAATGCATATTATCTGGTAAGCAATGTTATCTGTGTATTAATGTTATCAATATACAATGGAGGGACAGGACGGACAAGGAAAGGATAAATATTCCCATTCCAGAAGGGAGAAATTGGAAAAAAAAAGCCAGGAGCCACAGGTCTCAAACAATTCCACAACCTATAGGGCATAGTCCATTAGATTTCGAGGTCTGAGAGTCGTCTATGGATCAATGCTTTGTCCTCCAGGCCTGGTGGAGGCCATGCTCTCACCAAACACTGGGGTGAAGCCTCCACCCTCTCCAAGCATCAGGATGCCAGCCTGGCTTCCCGAAAACCCAGGACACAGGCCCTGTCCTCTCAGAGCATGGGCGTGGCAGCCAGGCTCTCTAAAAACCCAAGGGCACTGGCCCCAACTTCTCCAAGCATTGGGGTATCAGGACTCTTCCTGAACAATGGGGAACAAGGCCCACCCCCTCCAAGCATTGGGGGCAGATTGTCAGTCTTCTCCAAGTGCAGGGGTGGACCCACCTGTTCTATGCACTTGGGTGGGTCTGCTCCCTTGATCCAAGGAGATCTCTACGGATCTCTACGGTAGATATGTTCTACCTCAGCTTCCAGGGTTCTGCCCTTGAAGGCATTCTTACTTCAATTCATCTCTTCTCTCTTCCTACTAGTCCAGGCTGGCAGTGTTTTTGCTCATACAGATTTCACAATAACCTTGTCAGCTTTGTATGCAGTTCACAGGGATCTAAACCTTCAGCCAGAAGGACTTTCTACAGATCCTTCCTGCATTATTGCATTTCCAATCCTGAGTTCAACAGAAATGGCTAACTGGACCCATGTTCAGTTAAACCCTCGCATGGAGCCATATTCTCCAGGAACTCACTTTCCAGAAGCTCAGGGAGTTCCCTGATAGAGCCATTTCTGGCCCAAGTCTCAAAGCACAATATCTGGACAGTCTCAGAATTTTCTAAACCATCAATTTCTGGCTCCTTTGTGCTTAAGAGTTCAATTTTCAGCTTATCCCTTTCCTCTCACATTTTACTATAAGATGCAAGAAAAACCAGGCTGCACTCTCCACCCTTAGCTTGGAATTCTCCTCAGCTAAATATCCAAGGTCGCCCGCTTTCATCTGACATCATAACTCAATTCCACCAGGTTCTCTGCGGCTTTAAAACAAGGATCACCTTTCCTCCAGTTTCCAGTAACACATTAATGGTGAGCACCTTTAGCATCCACATTTCTACCAACAGTCTCTTCAAAGCAATCTAGGCTTTTCCTCCCAGGCACCTCAGAGTTCTCCCAGCCTCTATCCATTACCCAATTCCAAAGCCATTTCCATATTTTTGGTATTTGCAATAGAAGCATCCCACTCTCCTGGTACCAAAATCTGTTTCCCTTTTCTGGCTTCCAAAGCAGCTGACATGCAGTGGGTTGGCTTAAACAATGGACATTCATTGCCTCACAGTTTTGAGGGTAGGAGACAGAGTAAGAGAGGTTGGAAATGCAACCCGTGTTTTTGGAATTATAAGCAATCCGATTTGTCTGGTTCATGAAACCTGTGGGGAAGTGATGAATTACAAGATTAGAAAAATGAGTAAAGCTGGATTAGACACTGTTGAATAGAAGATGTGCTGATTTCTATAAGAAATGAGATGTATTATAGATTTTTATAAAAACTCTGATTTAGGAATATAACTGGAAGATGCTTAAAGAAAGGGATAATGTCAGGAGAGAAGTTAGGAAACTAGATGTTAGGATGATGGAATAAAGCAATGACACAAGACAAGAAAGGTTGCTGTCAGCATTAGAAGAGGCACGTCACCAGGTCAGTCACCATCCCAGTTATCCTGGTATTGGGGAGTGAATGGGTTACCAGAACACTGGTTATTCAAGTAATAGCTAGAGTTCTTTGTTTTCAAGCATTAAAACTTCCTCTGCCCATTTTAAGCCAAAAGTTGATTTATTCAAAATATAGGGTATTCACAAAATTAATAGGAAAAGTAGACTCAGAAAATGACAAGGAGCTATCAGCTGTATACCATCACTGAAATGAGCAGTAACCCCTCCGTCTCTATTTTAATTTGCCACATTCAAATTCCAGGGAAGAAGATCTCATTGACTTAGTCTGCCCATTCCTCGGCTGGGAGAGGGTGGAGGTCAGGGTCCCACCACACTACATCAAATGGGGGAGCTCTAACCTCCAAAAAGGCAATCAGACAATATTACCATAGTGCCATGGAATGGCTGCTTGCCACTCAAATAGTGCAAATAACACAAAACAACAGTTTCTCTCTCGAGCCCATTCCCTTTATGCCACAACATCACAATTCTCTGTGTGACATACTCAAAAATGTTTCACCCTATCCATTCACATAAACATATTGCTTATTCCTAAATCATATTATGTAAAATAAGAACTTCCTACACTGTCAAAAATTTGTTTCAGAAATTAAAAATTGTAGAGCGGTGATGATCTTTGAATGTAGACTGAAAAACAAAGTCTCAAGGTATGGATGGTATTAAAAATATTTAACGGCTGGTCCACTTAAGCACTGATAAATGAGATCAGGAACCTGCCACAACCCCCCAGTACAACCTCTCTGATGCAAGCTGGATGCCAGGAAACAGTTAATATGTAGGATGTATGGAAACAACTTCTCTCACAAACACCTTCCATATTTGAGTAAAGGTAATGTCAAAGAAGAATCTTCTCTAGGTCCAGGTGCAATTTCAAGAACTATTGCTCTGTTTATGTGAGTTTCTCCTTTATCCGTGGGTTTTTTGCCTTTTAATTATGGGCTAAGAAAAGATAAATTCTTTGCTTCCATTCATACAGATGATATCTTAGCATTTTTTCAAAAGGATAGTTCTAATCACTGAATTGGAGTTGGAAAAACTATTGACAAAAACACTTGAGTATCATACTTGTTAAATATAAAAATAATATATTTTTTCACTCCACCTCTCTGCAGCCCCAAATAGCTGGAACATAATTTCAGACGTTCTCTGGCTTCTTGCTCTCCTATTCTCCTGTTTGTCTCTGGGTCAGGGGGACACCACCCCTCATTTATTTGTGTTCCTAGTTCCCAAGAAATTGGTTTGCATATTTATATATTTCTGCCATTATCCAAAGATGGAATGAAATTCTTCTCAGTAATACTCATATCTTTTCCATATTCTAACCAGTTTGAATAATTTTAGGCCCTGCCAATCAGTTAAGTTTCTGGTCTGGGGAATATGTATCATCTGGAATTATCAGGCATAAAAGAAGCTTACTGAATTCTTAACACCCAACCTTTCTAAACCTGGGTTAGCAGCCCTATTTTGCTTCAGAGCATTTTTCTCACTTGACATTGGAGAAACCCCTCTTACCCACCCCTGCCCCACAAACAAAACAAAACAATGCAGTCATAAATACTGTAGGGCCATTGCCTTGCAGTAGAACCTCTGAGTTTAACTGTAGAAATCCCTGAAGACTTTATTACCAAAAATTACAGCTAACATTGCCAAAATCAATGTTTGGATCCAAAGTGGATTTCAAAGTCTTGATTATAAGGTTCTAGATTCCCAGTCCAGGTATCCTTGGCCTCTTCTAGACTACATATACATGGGAGTCACTCTACCAGGAAGAACTCTTCCAGAAATTAAGGTGATCTTTTCCAAGCAGTGTCCACCATGGAAAAAGATAGGAATATTTGATTAAAAATCATTTTGTATTTTAAAAAAAACTGCAAAATAAGGCTAAAGAGACAATTTTTAAGATTATAATGATTTATCCCAAAGAATCAAAATTATTTCAAATAAACTAATAAAAAAGACAAAGTTGTTTGACTTCCACTGTGGAAATGCACATATTAGGAGGAAAGAAATAAAATAATTATTTGCAGAATCTATGACTTTTCTATGTAGAATACTTAAGATAAATGTCTAAAGACTATTAAATAGAGAGAGGGGGTCCATTAAGGAGTACCTTATGTACTTTCATTCTTTCCAAACTCTTTTCTCTCAAAGAAATAGTTCTCTGGTCAAGTAGCAATTCAGATTCCTACAGTGGTGTTCAACGAGGATAGGAGAGAGGAAAAATGGCATATCTACTTGGAGAGCACATCAGGCTTGCCCCTCTCCAGTAAGTCATATATACCCATTTTCTTCCAACTATCTCTCAGTGGGAATCTCTGCTGTAAAAAACTCCTGTGACTAATGTTAAGTTGCCACATTCCTCAGTAGTGTCAGGAGGAAGAAATACCCAAACCCTTAACCAAGAAAACAACAAAATGCAAACAATCCACAGCATAACTTATATGATGTAGTCAAAGCTGCATTCAAAGAAAATTTCATAACCTTTGAGGCTGTTTTTAAACATGAAAGAATAAATATTTCTGGACTAATAATTCAACTCAAAAAGCTATTAAATAATAATAAAATGAACTGGACAAAAGTAGGATATAGAAATTTATAAAGTTAAAGGAAAGAGATAAATGTGATTGATAAATATATTCAAAACATTATTTCTGGAAATGCCAGTGAAAAAAGGTAAAGGCCTGACAAGAATCCTGAAGGAAAGCAGAGCAAAAATCCTATAATAAAAACCTTATTTATAGCGCTTTGCTGACTGGAGAGTGGGTGTATCCATCAGTCACCTTTCACCTTCCTCAAAAGGGTTCCAAACCTTAGAATATAAAATTTAAAACCTGATAGTCAAATGAGATTTAAAGAATCAACTTTACTGTAAGAAATGTGTGTTTGCGCTTCCTACTTCCTTTAGGAACACTTAGGGTCCTGACTTCGTACCCCATCCACTTACTTCATTAAGAAATTAAGTGCAAACACCAGCTGCCCCAATGCCAGGCGTTTCCGTGGCTGGGCCATGCATGGGCACAGACTTTCAACAGATAAAACGCATTTGAGGTAGATCACGTTGTTGCTCTATAAGTATTTACTATCTCTTTCCATCCCACCCTGTACGTCAGGGTTCAACTTCCTCACCCCATTAACGTTGGGATCATGGAACATGAGTGAGCAGTATTTATGCTGCATCTGAGCATATAAATAATATGTGTTTATATTATACCCATCCAAATAAAGTGTTTGGATGGTTATATAATAAAGTGTTTGGATGGTTATTATAATAATAAATAATTATACCCATCCAAATAAAGTGTTTGGATGGTTCTCCTTGGCCTCTCATTACCGCTTCTGCCACAAGTCCTGGAATGAGAAGCCATGTGGAGGAGACCAATCACCTGCAGTTCAGAGCAGAATACTTCTGAGGTCCACCTGCAGATCCATGAGTAAAAAGTAAAATTCGGTTGTTATAAGCTACTGAGATTTTGGAGTTGTTTGTTATACAAAATTATCACCACAAAAGCGAACTATTATTACACACATTAGAAAACCATTAGGTAGGATCCTACCCATCTAACAAACCAGATAAGCCATCCTTTCTGCAGAGAGGAGTGTGGCGGTTTGGAACTTAAATGCTCTTAATTTAATCCAGTGCTGTGGGTGTAAACCCACTGCAGTAGGACCTTTTGATACGGTTACTTCATTTAAGGTGTGTGGCCCAGCTCAACCAGGACGGGTCTTAATCCTACTACTGCAGACCTTATAAGAGAATGAAATTTAGAGAGAGAGAGAGAAAGCCACAGAAGCAAGAAGCCGACATCACTGAAAGCCAGAAGCGAAGGGAGAGCCTAGCAGACGCTGCCACGAGCCTTGCCCTGTGACGGAGGGGCCAGGAGCACCAGCAGCCAGCCCCAGGGTGCCAGCATTCGGGAAGAAAGCGTGGCCCTGATGATGCCTTGATTTGGACATTTTCCCAGTCTCAAAACTGAGCGAATAAATTCCCATTGTTTAAGCCGAACCATTTCACGGTATTTGCTTAGGCAGCCTAGGAAACTAAAACAAGGAGAAAGAAGGATGGAAGGAAAAAGCAGGTGTTTTTTTTCTAGTACATCCATTGTTTGTCTGTTAAAGCAGGAATGTAAGAATCAAAGAAAATCCCTAAAATTTGAAAATATGGATGAAATAGATTATATTTATGAAATATAAATTTAAAGAATTGACTCCAAGAGATGTAGAAAAACAGATTTACCAATAACTGAAAAATTTAAAACACTGCCTATAGACAAAACTTGAATATCATATATTTATTCTGCTTTTTGAAATATCCAGTAATTAGAAAAGAAATGAACTTTTTAAAAATTTTTATGGAACTTGCCTAAACCTGATATCACAATCTCATAATAATAACATAAAAAGTAAACCATATTGACCAATGTAAAGTATGAACAAAATGAAACAGAAATTATTAGAAGGAACAGTATACATACCAAAATATGCAGAAATTCCTTCAGGAATCCCTAGTGTCAAAACCAAAATAATGGAACAAAATAAATATTTCAATACATAGTTCAATAAAAAGTTCTTGAAATAAAAGATTTTATTCTTCATGTTAAAGAGGTCAACATGAGATGGGAAATATTGACCTGGAATAGTTAATGTATTGAAATAATCTGGTAAATTTGGGGAGCTTTAAAGATGAAGAATTTTTGGAAAGTCAAGTAAATCTTTCAAGTAACTTAAGAAAATGTGGAATAATTTCTGCAAAAAATTTCAGAAAAGCCAAGGATTTCATATCCAGTTAAGCTGCCCTTCATTTTTACAGCAGCAAACTCAGTGTTGAACGTGGTCAGTTTCAAGAAATCCTCTTCCCAAGAGCCGACCGTGCCATTTCCGGGGTCCTATGGCAAGAGGATCGACAATGAGGCCTGACTATGCTCTACATGAGGATGGGCGAGCCGGCCAGGCTTTAAATGCTGTTAAAACAGAAGCCTTTTAAGAGGATGTCGCTAGCAGCAACAAGCGCCGCAGCCCACCAAGACCTCCACAAGTTGGATGATTCACCGGGAGAACTCACAGGATTCAGCATATAGTCATCCTCACACCTGTGATTTATTACAGCAAAAAAAAAAAAAAATGAAATGATAAAATAAAAAAATAAAATAAAATAAAATCAGCAATGTGAAAAGTCACATGGAGCCAAGTCCAGAACAAACCAGGTACAAACCACCGATGGGGCTCTATAGGATGCACTTAATTCCCCTAGCAATGAGTTGTGGCAATACATGGGCTATGCGGTGTGCCAGGGAAGTTCATCAGAGACTCAGTGCCCAGGGTATTTATTGGGAGCTAGTCACACGGGCCAAATCTGCCTTGCACATATCAAAATTCCAGACTCCCAGAAGGAAAGCAGGTGTGTGGCATAAACCGAATTGCTTGTGCAAACAGTTCAGGCACAGTAAGCCACTCTTATCTGTCCTGGGCATAGCGGGAACACTCCCAAAATCCAAGTTCCCAGGTGCCAGTCAAGGGCTAACTTTGCAAGCGGGCTTTTGTAAGGACAGCAAACTCTTTCCTGCACACCCTGGTTTTAAATTGCAGGGAAAGAAAGTGAGAGAACAATTTAACAAATTGACCCATCAATAACAGCAGAGACCCAAGGAATATCACCAAGAGCGGAGAAACCAAGGAATATGAGCATAAGAATGTCACCAGCACCAAGGTAAACATGAATAAAAAGAAATTCAACATTCAATATCAGGAGATAGAGAACACAAAGTAGGGAGAAAAAGGAAACTTGTTTATATTTATTTGGATTTTAGTTGGAATATAATAAGTATTATCTAAAGCATAAAAGATTAATATTACCCTATAAAGTTATAACTATAAACATAACCACCAGAATAAAAACATAAATCTGTCTAAACATGAGAGGTGCCTCACACACATACACACACGCACAAGACAACTTATCTCATAGTAAAACACTTTAAAAATACAGAAAATCTATCACAAAGCAATGCCAGAACTCAGTCAAGCATCCATATCATACCAATAAATGTAAATGAGCTTAACCTCTTCATTAAAAGCAAGGTATATTTCAATATTAGACTAAAAAGGAAAATCCAACTGTAAGATTGATATAAGAAACAAACCTATCTGGAGACTGGAGCCTCTGGCCTGCCCATGTGCCAGCTGTGCCTGGAATCTCAGTGGAGCTGCAACTCCTTCTCTACAGCTCAATGGACTCACCCAAGTCACCTGGTGAGGAGACGATGATGGACAACGGCCATCCCAGGGAAGGGAGAGAGCCTGCAGCTGCAGGCAGGATAATCCCATCCACCGTATTCATGGGTTATAAGCCCACTCTCACTTGGAAGTGGAGTGGACATCACCATTCCAGACTCCCCAGGATTGGGGGAAGAGCTATGGACTAGAGTGGACTTAATGGTATTCTGTTGTAGACATATTGTGATTCAAGCAATGGAAGAAATTATAACAGTGAGGTGGAGCCAGTCGCCACTAGACGCTTTCGGGGTGGGGAGGGGAAGGGCAGTTGTAATACAGGGGCTTTTTCAGGACTTGGGGGTTGTCCTGAGTGACATTACAATGACAGATATAGGCCATTTTACATCAGCATATACCATGCAGAACTGTGTGTGAGAGAGTGTGGTCTACAATGTGAACTATGGTCCATGCTTAGTGGCAAAGCCCCAGGATGTGTATATCCCTTGCAGGTGATGTGCCACACTAATGAAAGATGTTTATGTGGGATGTTATGGGAGGTGTGGTAGGTGGAGATCATGGGAATCCCTGTAATTTTTGTGTAACATTTATGTAATCTAAGCATCTTTTAAAATATATATGAAAAAAATAACATTTATGTAAGCAAATGCACATATACGCATACATATCTATACATCATTTTACAAATATTGGTTTGTATTGTGAAAAATTTGATTTTTACCCACAATAAAAAAAAAAAAAGAAAGAAAAGAAACAAACCTAAAACATAGTGAAACAGAAAGGCTGGAAAATCAAAGTTGAGCAAAAGTGCACCAAGAAAATTTAAATAAAAGACATTGGCCTCAAACTGAATATCAACAGAGGTGGAGAGCAGGCTCTGAAATATTAGAGACAGAGGACACTTTGTGACATTAAAGGGGGAATATCCATGCACTGAAAAAACACAAATGAAAATTTATGGAAGTTTTCATAAAGCAGAAGTCACAAAAGATATTAGGAGACATAAGCATATTACACTAGTATTAACAGACGCCAATTCGTTTCCCACAGTCTATAACTGAGAAAACTGAAAAAAGCAAGGCCAGGATATAGAAAACTTACATATTATAATTTAGAAGACAGATTTGATTGATACATGTTGAACTATTTCCCTGTATATAAAAAGCAGACTTTTTTCAAGTGACCATAGAATAATCCTGAAAATTGATCATTTATCAGGCCACTAAGAAAACATTAACAAATTCTAAAAGGAAGAACCAGTAGAGAAAACATTGTCCAATCAAATACAATATAATATAATCACAAAACTGGAGTATAAAAAGCCCTAACACCTGATAAATGTACAAACCGCCAATTATATAATCATCTTGTCAAAGTAGATATCTGGACAAAATCTCATCATTTTAAAAGAACAATAGTGATTCAAAAATTATATTTTGAAACATACATGATATAACTAAAATAGTACCCAAAGAAAATGTTTAGCCTTAATTGTCTCAGTTTTAAATTTTAAATTTTATAATTTTTCAATTTTAAAATTGCATACATTTTTAAAAGAACAAAATTTAAAAATAACAAATTAAGCATTTACCTAAAAAGCTGGAAATGGAAAAATCAAGTAAACCAAAGAAAAGCATAAGGAAAGTAACTGATAAAAATAAAAGCAGGAATTAATTAACTATAAAACAGAAAAATATTAAAGCTAATAAATTAAACACAGTGAGCTCTTTGAAGATGAAAGTAAACCAACTGTAACAAAAATCAGGTGCTAACCTAATAAAAAATAAGTAGCAGTAAAAGGCACAAATACACAACACGAAAAGAAATTCGGTAGAAATAAGAAGTATAGCAAATTAACAGAATCACAAAAGGCTAATTTTCTCAATCCTTTATGAATAAATTTGGATTCCTGGATTAGATAGTTAATTTAAGAAAATTAAAAAATTATCAAAACTGACTGCAGACATGACAGAAAACGTAAAAATCACCAATGTCCATGGAAGACAGTGAAAATTTGTTTAAACATCACCTTTCCCCTCCCAAACAAGCAACAGGCTCAAAATGTTTCATAGAAAATTTCTTGCAAGTGTTTTTAAAAATAGAGAATTCCAATGCTATTTAAACTGTTCTGGAGAAAGGATACAAGGAAAATGTCCAAATTTTTACTATGAATTTTATTGAATACCAAAATTTGACAGAGACCCCACACATACACACCAGCACACATAAATATACCCACAAAAACAGACTCATTTGGCATGAATACTTTTTAAAATACTAAATAAAATACTAGCAAGAGAATCCAGCATTGACTTAAATGTACATCATGACCAGGAATGCAAAGTTGATTAAATAGTAGGAAATTTAAAGCTATAATTCATCATATTAGTAGAACAAAGGAGAAAATAATATAATCGTCTAAATAGATGCTGAAAGGGCATTGGTCAAAATATCAAGACCATTTTTAATTTTTTCAAAAATAATTCAATATAATTGGGATAGATGGATACTTCCTTAACATCACACACACGCATATATGCATATTCTTTAGTTCAAAGGTCAGAGTCATGCTTTATGGAGATATGAAGCATTCTTGGGAAAATGAGGCAAAAAAACCAGCCAGGTGTCACAGTATTGATTAATATTATACTGGAAGTACTAATTACTAATTAGTTAGTAAGGATTAATGAAAATAATGAAAATAAAGGAAAGAAATTCAAAATATAAAAATTATGGAATGAAATACAAAAGCTCCTTCAAAGCAGGAATCTTTGTTCTCTTCATTATGAATCTTAAGTGCCTAGTAGGTTCTCAATAAATATTCGTTGAAGAGATAAATGAACAAATGATATAAAACTATCAATATTTGCAGATGATGATAAGATTATAAACCCAAGAGGAAAAGCAATTATCAATTGGAAAATTACTATAAACAATGAGAGAATTCAGAAAGGCAACAAAGTTGCAAAATTAAAATGCAGAAATCAACATCATTCTTATACACAAAAAGCAAGTATTTAGAATATATGAAGAAACACATATTTTTAAAGCTAGGGATAATTTTAACAAAGAATGTGGAAGACTTCAAATAGAAAACTTTAAAATACTACTGTCCTAAAAAATGACTTGAACCAAAGAAAAGATATACATTGTTCTTGTAGCATGTATTTATGGCTTTGCGATTTCCCCCACAACCCTTCTGGTTCTTTCCCCTTTTAGTGACACAGCAAGCCTTGAGAAATCACTGTCTGTGAGCTCGTGACTGATAGAGTTGCTTGGGAGTCCAGGAAACTCTTAAGAATAATCTCACCTGTGAACGGCTTGACCGCCTTCAAATCAATAAAAAGCTGTAACCTCAGCCTTCCTGACAAACACTGTCAGCGCTGGTTTTACTTGGCTCCTGTGCAAGTGTAGCTTCTGCCCTGCTGGGAAACATTGTAGGTGTCTGTCCCTGATCACCTGTCTGTCCCCAGCGCTGCACTCTGTAAGCAGGCTCCCTCACGCGCCCTCCCCATCTGCCTGTAGACAAGTGGTGTCAAGGTGTCCTCGTGCTTTGGGGCAAGTGCAGCTCCAACCTCGGAAGTGCCAGAGAGAATTTAGGCCACGACCAGGGTCAGATCCGCCGCCGTGGGAAGAGCTTCCCCACCACGTAAGCCCCTCTTTTCTAAAAATATAATTGTTTTGCTATTCTTTAGATTTGTTAAGCGGTCTTTGCTTGCTAACCTGGGTCTGTCCCAGCCTTCTCTGGTCTGAGCACCCCTCCCAGTTTGGTGGGAAGCTGTCGTTTTACAGGCTCCCTGCTGCACTCGACCAGCTCTGGTCAGGGCTGCCCTACAACCCAGCTCTCCGTGTCAAGGATTCCCTTACAGCTGTGCAGTTTGTAGCTCTAATAAGAGTAGATACGTTGGTGTCATAAAGATATCCCTTCTCTTTAGGTTATGTCATTAACTACCCTGGTCCTATTAAAAAAAATGAAAGTCTTCCTTTTCGCCAAATTGAAACTGCATTTCATGTGGAAAAACACACACAAACAAAAATAGCACCCCCCCACCCAAAAAAGGAGAAAACCAGCCTCGGAAACAGATCTATGACAAGCAGTACATTTTAGCAAGAATGGGTTAGACCAACTTCTCCAAACCCATGGAAACTAGCCCCAAAACTCTCAGTGGATAGGATGCCTGGGGCTCAAGCAACCATGCACTAGGAAAAAATATACAAAAACACTTTCTGTGGCTTATTAAGACACTGGCAGCCAACGTACTCTTACCCCCGTGGAGCCCCAAATTAAAGTAATGGGGATGTGGAAAAAACGAAGATGGAGGCAAAGGTTTCTATTACTTCCCTGTAGTAGCAGGAGATAAGCGTGCATGTGGTAGAGGGCAGTCCAAGGGCAGCCTGGTGCCTCTCTCTGTGTCAGCCTGGCTCCTAGGACAGAAAAATAAACAACTTTTTATTTCCAATAAAAGATTGAGATTGGGATAAACTCAATTCATCCCAATTCCACACTTCAAATGCCATAACATTTTAAATTTATTTTCCTTCAGGTTGATTTGAAAACAAGAATTTCAGTATTCAGTTGGTATATTTGTTTCTCATTGCTGCTGTAAGAAATCACCACACGTAATCCTTAGGGCACCACACGTTTACGAACTTATGGTTCTGGAGCTCAAAAGTGTGGAATGGGTCTCGCTGGACTAAAATCTAAGTGTTGACAGGGCTGTTTTGTTTTTCTTTTTCTGGAGGGTCTAGGAGAGAATCTGTTCCCTGGCCTTTTCCTCTGCATTCCTTGGCTGGCGCCTTCTCCACCTTCAAACCAGCACAAATGGTCAGGTCTCTCTACGAGGCCGTCCTCTTCCACACTGAGAAGCACCTTGTGGTTACAGGTGCTCCAGGAAATTCATGGTCCCAGGGTCAGCTGGTTAGCAAACTGAATTCCACCTGCAACTTGAATTGCCCTCTTGCCATGTGACCTCATATACTCAGCTTCAGGGGGTGAGGGCGTGGATATCTTTGGGGAGAAGTCATGCTGCCAACCACAGCTGGGTAAAATGAATGCATTTGTCAGCTGGGCGTAGAGCCCCATGGAAGACTTATTGAAGAAATAAACCCCTTATTCTGAATGTCTCCCCGCAACTCTGTGCCTTGCCTTTTTGCTACTAGAATGATGTCTTTTAATAAGAGGAAATTTTTTTATTTTAATCTAGTCTTATATATTGACTGTCCCCCTTTCGGTTAGCACTTTTTCGTGTCCTTTTTAAAATCTTTGCCTACTCCAGAGTAATGAAGATACTCTCCTGGTTTTCTTTAAAAGACTGTATTACTATTCACATTTTATCTGAAATCCATGAGAAATTTTCTTGTGCTTTTAAATTTTTCTATGGTATAAATAGGAGTTGAGATTCATTTTTTCCATATGAGTTTACAATTAACCCCGTGCCAAACCTTTATTGGAAGAAATTTCCCCTCCCCTACAGCACTGCTGCGCCACTCCTGCTGGATTTTCTGCCTATTACGGCACTCTATAATGTTCACTTGGCCTATTTGAATATTCTTGTGCCAATACCACATTTTCTTAATTTATGATGGCTTTGTATCAGTTTTTTATTTTTTATTTTATTTTTTTAGGTACCGGGGCCAGAGATTCAACCTGGGACCTTGTATGTGGGAAGCTGGCACTCAACCACTGAGCCACATCGGCTCCCCTGAGTTGGTTTTTTTATTTGTTTGTTGTTGCTTTTTTTAGGAGGCACTGGGGATAGAACCTGGGACCTCCCATGTGGGAAGCAGATGCTCAACTGCTTGATTCACATCGGCTCCCATAACAAGTCTTGATATCAGGTACAATAAGATTTTCTTGATATATGGCAGTGTAAAATATCCAGCACTTTTTGTCTGCTTAAAGATTTCTTTAGCTATTCTTGAATTTACACTCCCATATAAATTTTAGAATCCACTTGTCATTTTACAGTAAAAAAAAATAGTTCATATACACTTGATAAGAAATTATATCCTTAAAGAGAGAAAAAAAAGGAATGTATATCCTGAAGTTATTGGGTGCAGTATTCTATACAAGCCAATTGATCAAATTTCTCAGGCATGTTCAAATGTTCTATAACTTTCCTGAGTTTTATTTTATTTTTTAGCCTCACACAAAAAAATCTGTTTACATTTCATACCATGATTATGAATTTGGCAGTATCTCCTTGTTGCCCTTTCAAAGTTTTGCTTGATATATTTGTAGTATCTTATGGGATATATGCAAAATTAAATCTGCTATCTTTCTGATGAATTAAACATTTTATCAATTCAAAGTGTCTCTCTCTGTTTCTAGTAATGCTTTCTGTCCTAAAATAATTTTTCTCAAATAGTAATTGGGCTACACCACTTTTCTTTCTCTAATGTTTGCGTAGTATATATTTTTCCATCCTTCTACTCAATTTTTATATCATTCTTAAAGATTATTCGATAAGCAGCATATAGTTTTGTTTTTTTATATCTAGCATATGAATGTTAATTTTTCGCATGGACTATTTAGTCCTTATGGTGGCTTGGAACTATGTACCCCAGAAAAACATGGTGTCAATCTTAATCCACTCCTGTGGGTGTGAGCCCACTGCAAACAGGACCTTTTGATGAGGTTACTTCAGTTAAGGTGCGGCCCAGCTGTAGAAGGATGGGTCTTAATCCTATTACCAGAAGCCTTACAAAGAAGGCCACAAAGGAAAAAAGCCTGGGGAGCAGCCGAAAGCTTTAAGTCAGTGGAACCCAGAAATGAAAGAGGACAGTGGCACAGGCATTGCTATGTGACTGAAAAGCCAAGGAGCAGGGATGCCAGCAGCCAGCCCCAGAACGCCACAGTCTACAAGGAGAAAGCACCACCTGCTGACCACGAACCAATATATTCCCATTTTCTAAGCCATCCATTTTTTTCTGTCACCCCACCTTTATTTTTTTTTAAATTAAAGTTGTGAACTTACAAAACAATCGTGCACATGTGTGGAATTCCCATACAGTACCCCTCCACCAACACACAAGATTGTTGTGGGACATTTGTTACAAATTATGACGTAATATCATCAGATTATTACCACTAACTATGGTCTATAGTGTACACTCGGTATATTTTTTTTTGTCCTTACTCCCCAACTATCAAAACAGTTCGTCTTTGGCATTGATGCAAGAATGTTACAGTATTGCTGTGGACTATAGTCCATAGGTTATATTAATTGTATTTTTCCCATGCTTCTCCACATTCTTACCACCTTACATTAGTAATGCACATTTGTTCTAGTTCATAGAAGGACATTCTTGCATTTGCACTATTAACCACAATTCTCATCCCCCTCTGCATTCGCTATGTTATTCAGTCCCTAGATTATTCTCTAGCTTTTTTTCAATTGACACTTACATCCCTAGACTACCCTTTTTAGCCACAATCCCATTTATAAATCAGCTGTGTTAGTTCTATTCACTATAACGTGTTACCATCAACTCTATTTCCACACTTTTATAGTCAAGTTAATTAAAACTTCTACATACATTAAGCCTCACTATCCCTTCTCAGCCCTCCTCTTATCTCCTAATAACCTATACTCCAGGTTGTAACTCCATGCATTTATTTTTGTATTTAGTTCATGTTAGTGAGACCATGAATTATTTGTCTCTGGCTTTTCACTTAACATAATGTCTTCAGGCTTCATCCATGTTATCAGATGTGTCCCAATTTCATTATTTCTTACAGCAGCATAGTATTCCATCATATGTTTATCCATTCATCAGTTGATGGACACTTGGGTTGTTTCCATCTTTTGGCAATTGTGAATAATGACGCTATAAACATAAGTGTGCAAATGTCTGTTCACATCACAGTTCTCAGTTCTTCTGGATACATTTCTAATAGAGGAATTGCTGGATCATATGGAAGCTCTATATTTAACTTCCTGAGGAACCACCAAATTGTCTTCCACAAAGGCAGTACCATTTTACATTCCCACCAACGGTGAAGGAGTGTTCCTATTTCTCCACATTCCTCTCCAGCACTTATTGTTTTCTTTTCTTTTTTTTTTTTTTTTAATAATGGGCATTCTCTAACGTGTGAGATGATATCTCATTGCCAGTTTGATTTGCATTTCCCTAATAGCTAGTGATATTGAACATTTTTCCAAGGGCTTTTTGGCCATTTGTATTTCCTCGTTGGAAAAATGTCTATTCAAGTCTTTTGCCCATTTTTAAATTGGATTGCTTGCTCTTTTATTGCTGAGTTGTTTGATCTCTTTATAAAGAATGAAAACCAAACCCTTATCAGATATGTGATTTCCAAATATTTTCTCTCATTGAGTGGGCTGCCTTGTTACCTTTTGACAAAGTCCTTTGAATCACAAAAGTGTTTAAGTTTGAGGAGGTCCCATTTATTCATGTTTTCTTTCATTGCTCATGCTTTTGGTGTAAGGTTTAAAAATCCACCACCTACCACCAGGTCTTGAAGATGTATCCCTACATTTTCTTCTAGGACCTTTATGATGGTTCTAACTTTTATATTTAGGTCTTTCATCCATTTTGAGTTAATTTTTAACTCAAAAATTTACTTAATGTAAAGTGTGAGATAGGGGTCCTCTTTGTTTCTTTTGGATATGGATATCTACTTCTCCCAGCACCATTTGTTGAATAGACTGTTCTGCCCCAGCTGGGTGAGTTTGACAGCCTTGTCAAAAATCACTTGACCGTAGATGTGAGGGTCTGTTTCTGAACCATTAATTCAGTTCGACTGGTCTATATGTCTATCTTTATGCCAGTACCATGCTGTTTTTACCACTGTAGCTAGGTAATATGCTTTAACGTCTGGAAGTGAGAGTCCTCCAACTTTGTTCTTCCTTTTTAAGATGTTTTGGGCTATTGGGGGCCCCTTACCCTTTCAAATAAATTTGAGAATTGGGTTTTACATTTCTTTAAAAATTGCTGTTGGAATTTTTAAAATCAGGATTGCACTGAATCTGTATATCAATTTGGGTAGAATTGTTATCTTAATGATATTTAGTCTTCCAATCCATGTGCATGGAATGTTCTTCCACTTATTTAGGTCTTTTTGATTTTTTTTTTAGCAATGAATTGTAGTTCCAACCTTTATTTTCAAAGAAGCTTTAGATTACATAAATGTTATGTCAAAAATATATAGGGGAGTCCCATATACTCCATCCTTCCCCCTTCCACATTTTTCCCCATTTACAACATCTTTCATTAGTGTAGTGCATTTGTTACAATTGGTGAACATATATTGAAGCATTGCTACTAACCATGGTCAATAGTTTACATTATGGCTTGCACTTTGTACCGCACATATTTATAGGTTTTGATAAAATATATAATGGCCTGTATCCATCATTACAACATCATGCAGAACAATTCCAGTGTCCCAAAATGCCCCATGGTATACCCATTCTTCCTTGTCCCTCCCCTCATAACCTGCCTTTATATCAGTGTTACAAGTTTTTCCATTACTAGTATAATAAGTCTATTTTACTCCATAGTTGTATTTCCCCCCTTATGTTTGTTCATTCTTCAGTCTTGGGGATTTGGGAATGGTGATGTCCACTGTGATTCTGACTTAGAGGGGGTTTAAAGGCCATGGGGCAGACGGATGGAACTGACTTGCTTGCAGTTGCATATACTCTCTGTTTTTTGGGATGGGTGTTGTCCATCATCATTCTTTTGTTGGTTGTCCTGGGTGAGTCCTATAAATTGGAGAGTAGGTGTTGCAACTCAGCTGAGATTCAGGGCTTAACTGGCATATGAACAGCCAGAGGATTTAAGTCTCTGAGACATATATTTAATGGTTATATTGCTAATTATATGCTCAAATAAAAGAGGTATAAGAACCATGTGTAGGAAAATTATAAATGAGTCTGACTCTGATACATTGTAGGATAGGTTATCATATATTCCAAAGTAAGGCCTACTGACAGGGTGCCAAATTCCTGAGATTGTCTGCCCTGCCTATGGTGTCTAGATGTCTCTAGAACCCTTAGAAGCCCCCCCTGCTTGAGGCACTGTTTCCTGTGGTAGACAGTGAGATCCTTCTGAGATGTGCATAAGTGTAACCTCTGGAATGACCTCCCAACTCATTTTGAAATCTCATAGCCATACAAATCCATTTATATTTAATATTTCCCCCTTTTGGTCAAGATCTTTTTCCAAATACATTGCTATTTGGCACTTGATAATAATCCCTTGGTTCCAGAGAGGTTTATCCCTGGGAGTCATGTCCCACACTGTGGGGAAGGTATATTAGTCAGCCAAAGGGGAGCTGATGCAGAATACCAGAAATCTGTTGGCTTTTATAAAGAGTGTTTCTTTGAGGTATTAGCTTACAGTCACAAGGCCATAAAGCATAAGTTACTTTCCTCACCAAAGTCTGTTGCCACGTGTTGGAGCAAGACGGTTGCTGACGTCTGCCAAGAGTTCAGGCTTCCTGGGTTCCTCTCTTCCCAGGGCTTGTTTCTCTCCAGGCTCAGCTGCTCTATTCCTCTGTGTGCTTACTTCCCAGGCTCCAGCATAAAATTCCAACTAACTCCTTTGCTCTGCCATATAGTTTTCTCTGTGAGTCTCTGCTTACCAAGGGGGTGGGGACTCAACATCCTACTGATGTGGCCCAATCAAAGCCTCAAACATTATTTAATCAAGTAAAAGTGAAATCTCTGAATCCAATACATTCCAATGTGAAACAGGCCAGTTTACAAACATAATCCAATATCTATTTTTTGAATTCATAAATAATACCAAACTACTACAGAAGGCATTGAGTTTATATGCTGAGTTTTAAACCCATTTTATGGTATTTGTTTTAGCATCTGGGAAACTAATGCAGTCCTTTTGCAATTAATATTAATAACAATATGAGCATATGTGATTAATGTACAATTAAACTACTTGTTTTATATTTGTCCCATCAATGTTATGTTCCTTTTTTATTGCTCTATTTTGGATTAATTTTTCTGTGGGATATATGGCTAAAACCACCTAGACTGCTATAGTCAGAAGGAGACTCTCCAAAGATTTATTTTTAAGACTTACAGGATAAATTTTTTATATTATTTTCCTTTCATTTTGACCCCACTTGATTTTTTTAGACTATTTATTTTTAAAAATTTTTAAGAAGGTACGAGGGATTGAACCCAAGATCTCATACATGGGAAACAGATGCTCAAACCACTGAGCTACAACTGCTCCTCATATTTATTTTTAATTATTTTCAATCTTACAGGACAGTTACAAAAATAATACAAACCCCATAGAGAGAACTCCAACATATGCCTATCTTCCCTCGGATAGCCAGATCCACCAATTTTAGTATTGCCACATTTGCTGTATCATTATATCTATTTTATCTATCTATCAGTCCATTTATCAATCTATCCATCTATCTATTTTTCAATACATTCCTAAACGCTTGAGTTTAAGTTATGTAAATTGTGTTCCTTGAACACTTAAAATGGCTATGTACATTTCCTAAGAACAAGGATATTCACTTATGTAATCAGCTTAAGCACAATTATCAAGATCAATAGATTTAACATTGATATAAAACTTACAGACTATATTCCAGTTTGTTTTGTTTTGTTTTTATTAGAGAAGTTGTTAGTTTACAAAACAATCATGTATAAAATAGAGGATTATCATACATCACCCCACCACCAATGCCTTGCATTGTTGTGGAACATTTGTTACAATTAATGATAGCACATTTTAATAATTGTACTATTTTTTAACTGTAATTACCTCTGTTACAACTGATGAAAGCTAATTAAAATAGTTCTATCTATCATTCATTATTTACATTAGATGTATTTTTGCCATATAACGTCCTGTTATTAACATATTGTATTAGTATTTTATATTTTTTATAATTTATGAAAGAACAGTCTTGTACTATTAACTAGAGTCTATCATCTATAATAGGTTTCACTGTGTAGCACAGTCCTATGTCTTATCTTTTAATTTTTATTGTAGTAATATATACATCCTAAAGTTTCCCCTTTTAACCACATTCACCT
>JAQZBX010017401.1:0-35608 GCA_029593785.1 Cabassous unicinctus | reverse complement strand
GTGGCAAGGTCCCAGGATGTGTATATCCATTGCGGGTGTAATACCACACGGATGGGGAAAGGATGTGTAGGGTGTTTTTGGGGGTGTGGGTGGTGGGGAGCATGGGAATCCCTGTAGTTTCTGAGTAATATTTGGGTAATCTAGGCACCTTTATAAAATGTATATATATATATAATAACATTTATGCAAACAAATGCACATATATGCATATGTATTTATATATCATTTTACAAATAAAAAAAAAATTTAAAAAAAAATAAAGCTTTTATGGCAAGAATAATTTCTTCTTGCATGACCTTAAAATGGTCCCACATTTGGCCATTTCTGTAAAACATCATTAATATCATTGAATATTCTCCTACATGGGCTGCTATGGAGTGGTCAGGGCTTTTAATGTTTAGTTGGTTCATGAACAAGATTTTGAGGGTTCCATTTGCCAGTGAGTTAATCATGCTAAGAATCAGACAAAAGGTTGAAAATGGAGCTAAATCATTAAAAAAGATCAGCATTTGAAAATGCATTAGATGTTATGTGACAGAAACCATGTGACACAAAATATGGCGTGGCCTTTTCTAGAAGTCAATAAAGAGTTGCTAATTGAGGTTGTAACAAAAATAGACATATAGCAAAATCTTCAACTTCATTCATTTCTGAATAGTAAATCCACAAGTTCTGTTAACCTCTTATATTTATGTGTATAGAGTTCTTTGTAAAGTCTTTTAAACAATAAGCAAGTGGCCTTTCTCAGGTACCTGTATCGTGAAAGAAAAGATAAACTTATAGGAGCTAAGTTTCTTTGATGTACATGACAAAAAGTTACAATTCATGTAAAAAATATTTTTACATGAATTGTAATAAAAGAAATATTTCGTGAAGACAAATCACCAGTGAAGCATTGAGTGGTACAGTGGGAGCTCCCCTTGAACTTTTCCATTGACAAAATTTTGAAATATTTGTATGTTGTAGGAGTAAAGAGAATAGATTAAATTTATATTTATGACTATTTTGGCTTTGAAATAGAGGATAAGTTCAAACAATCATTTGGTTCAAATCATGTTACTAAGAATACAGTCCTCAGTTATATTGGTGTCATTCTTTAAAATTATACTTAGAAGTAAATAGAACTATAGAAAATAATATATGACAAGAAGATATTTGCAAGAAGAAAAACATAATGGTTAGAGCACTAGACAGAGAGTCAAAAAAGTAGTTGTTCTAGCCTCATAAGCCATTTATTTGCATGACATTAATATCCCTAAAAATGTTTCCTCACGTGTAAAATTTCCAGAGACAACCTCCATCTTGTGGAAAAGCAAAAATGCAACTATCAAATCTACAATTGTTTAGTGAAAATAAATTCCTACTCCATGTGCATAAATGTTACTATCAAGAACAATGTTGTCGACTGTTGACTTTCTGAACAGACCACCAAAAATAACATTTTGACCTAGGAAAGCTGAGTTCATTACTGCAATAATGGAGAATACCACCTTGACAGAGTTTTTTTTAGTATCTTGGAAGACAAAATTAAGGGTAGATATTTATAAGAATTGGGGTTTGATTTAAGGTGGGTCTTTCAATGCTGTAACCCAAAATTCATAATATAATACCTGAAAATAGGTGGACAAAAGAGAGGTGAGGGTTTTGAAGTGAGTGTTAATGAGTAATCAGTCATTTGATAAGAGAACAGTTTGCCTGACTGAATCATCTATTACCCTAAGAAGGCAAGTCAACTGAGCACTCTATTATTCAAGTAAGTGAATTTTCAGGAAGTTTCTGAAACAAGAAATATGTTAGTACAACATTATCTTTCTGGTTAAGAATTTCCTGGAAAAGTAAAGTCATGTAAACAGTCTTAATTCTTGCCTATAGTTTGCTGTGCTTTTGGTAGGCAGTTTGTTATCATCATCTTCATGTTAAATAAATGTTGTCAAGTGTGAGCTATGTTGAGGCATACTGCCAAAAGGTGCTAAACATACCAAATCTTATTTAATTCTATAAGCAATCCTATGGTGTTATTATTACCATTTTGAAGATCCACAAGTAAAAATCCTTTTCAGTGTCACAAATCTCAATCTTTCTCAATAGGAAAAGCAACAATAATAAAAGAAAACCAAACAGCAATTAATAAGGCACTAAACATTTAGAACATACATTTCCTAAACTATTAGTTTATATTAGAAGGAGATTTTACATGTTTGTTCACTTTAACCCAGAAATGCTAGAGGCACAGACTAGATTGCTACTGCTATCGCCCCAGGAGGATATACAGAGATTGTAAAATAGTTTTAAAATTTGACTCATATTCAAGTCCTTAGAAGATGACGGCACGATTTAAAAATTAAATTTAAATTTATATCATTATATTTGGAATATAAAGATGGATTAAGAAAAGAAAAGAAAAAAAAAAAAAAAGATGGATTAAAAGCTGCAAATATATGTTAAAAATTCTCTTGCACATGAAAATCACTGTATTTAATGAGTTAAAGGGAGCAGTATCTATAACTTCAGGAAGATATAGCCAATAAGGAAACAAAAAAGTATCCATTAGCATTGGAAATGGGACTAAAAACTCAGTCTTAAAGAAGCCCTAATCTGTTACAAATCCTAATAACTACCTCTCTCTCTAGTCTAACTCCTTTTATTTCTCATATTTCGAGAGTTAAGATTATCACCAGGAAGAGAAAACAAAATTAAGAGTAATATAAAAGCAAAGCAGAATTATGACTCAATTTTTTTTAAAAAATGTATTATTTAATAAAGAATTGCTTACAATTTAAATTCATACATTCATATATATTGTATTTATAGTAAACTTATGCAAATTATGAATTCAAATTAATTTAAAAGACAAAACATCTCTATGAAACGTTTAACTCATCAGGTTGATCTACACTTGTATGCCATTCAGGAAAATTTTCTCTGTATCTATAAGCAATAAACAATTTGATTACAGAGTTAAAATTTTTTACTACACTAATCATTGCTTATAATTAAGCAAACTTATTTTAGAACAAGCATACTTAGTATGATAATATTACATATCAGCTGATTTTGAGAAAATTCATGAACTATAAAAGTAACATATAAAATATAAAGTGAAAACAAACTCTTGCAGAATTTGCAAATCAAGCAGAGTAAGAACAATTTTAATTTTCTATAAGTAGAAACAATTTGTGAGAAAATCAAAAAGCAATTAGGACTATCACCAAAATTATAAAACCCATCACTTATGCATTCTGATGCTATCTGTGGCACTGAAAAATAATACAATCTCCTTAAGTACTCAGAAAATGAAATACTTTAAATTATATATTTTCCTAATTATAATATTTTTGAATTATGATTCGATAATTATAAATTATTTTTCTTATAGTAACAGAATGGTTGATCACTAAAATATTTTTTATCATATGCCCGTGATATCTAGCAGCTATCTACTTTTTGGTATCAGGAAGAAAGAACTGTAGTAGAATCTTAGTTCAGAATAAAAGAACATGTTTCAGGAAAGCATTTGATGACCAGAGGGATGTAAACATATCAAGATTACAAATAGTACATTTGTACTATTTGTACTAAAATATATTTCATTTTGATTCTTTATTTGTATGCATGTATGAATTGTATTTCTATCTCTACAAATTAAGCCCTACTTAATTTCCTCGGAAAATTAAAAAAACTTCCTGAATTAATAGTTTTCATGTGAATAAAATATTTTAAACTCTATACTATAACATTTCTTAAGTTCCAATTGCCATTTCTGGAGAAACATAATAAATGTAATTTTTAATTTATCATATTTATTGGCAGAAATGGTTCAGTGCAGGGGCAAAGGAACTAGAAGTTCCTTTTTAGTGTGCTGTTTTTAATGAGACATGTAGTTCATGAGTTTCAGTGCAAGCTCAAGTTAGGACCAAGAATCATTTTAGTGATCTGCGGATGAGTATCTAGACTGTGTAATATTTGAAAAAACATTTTGAATTTTTTTGAGACCTATAATTGTTTCTCGGTTTTTCAAAAGATTTATGGCTAATACTACTTTTTATTACTCGTCTTGCCTTTTGTGTTCTCAAAGGAAATTATAAGATCAATACATTATAGCTACCTTTATCTTGATAATATTGAATATATTTGATTGACATTTTTCAGATAAAATTAGTCATTGCTTTTAATTTAAAAATATAGCTGACAAAATAAGCTGAAAATACAGCTCTATTATTTTCTTTTTTGTTTTCATTATAGATTCTTTCCTTCCCAGTTTCCTACCTGATACCCCACCCTCTCGTTTGGCTTTTGGAAGTGTGCACAGTATGGCCTCTACCAGGGTTATTTGAGGTTTTTATTTTTATTTTTTAATATTTATTAAAACTGCTTAATCATTCTATTAGTCAAACAGGGAAATTAAACCATTGGAGTTAAAAAAAGATTCAAGCTATAAAATTTCATCTTAAGAATCAATCTCTCTTTACAAAATTTATTGTATCTCTCTAATACCAAAATATAATTTTATACTTAAAAGATGCTATTTTTTTAGGAGTAAGTTCATATTTTCTCTGAATTTAATATAGACAATTTCACCATCAAAAAGTTTTTAGTAATGGAGTAAGTGCAACTACCTGCTTTTCTTTCTTTATTGAGGCTGTTAATGTCTGTATATTTGTTTGTTTGTTTGTTTGTTTTTCCAGAGCAAAAGACTGTGGTATTCAGCTCTATGACAACAACCTGGGCTTCAAATTCCTGTCTGGAGAGGGAAAGTCACAGGGAGAAGCCAGAAGCAGGAAGTCAGTGGAAACTTGGAAGAGAAAGGAGAGAATATTGCCATGTGATGGGAAAGCAGGGATCAAGCCAAAGAACTTCAAGGATTGCAACAAGCTAGAACCAGAATGCTAATGACTTGGGAGGAAGCAAGTCAGTCTTCTGCCTCAGAAACCGGGAGACAATAAATTCCTGTTGTTTAAGCCAAAATAACTACAAATAAATAGATGATGATATAGATAGATAGATGATAGATAGATAGATAGATAGATAGATAGATAGATAGATAGATAATAAAAATAAAAATTCCTGTCTGACTATTTACTAGTTTCTTGACCATAGGAAATTCCCCCAACTTCTTCTAGCCTGTATTTGTACATCTGTTGAATGGGTATGATAGGATATGCATGCCTTACAAGGTGGTCACAGGGGATAAACCAGATAATGTCCGTAAAGCACTTAGCAGAGGATTCAATAAATTTGAGAAGTTTTTTAGTAGTAATTATAATATTATTTATGTGATTGTTCACTTACTCAAATATGACTTATTGAGTACTATTGAGTCAGGCTCAGTGATGATTTGTTTTGTTTTCTTCTGTATACGTTGTTTGATGCTCACAATCAATCCTAAATTTAACCTATTTTAAGCCTGCGGGCTTTTAGTCGAAAGGGTGGGTGTTAGTTATCTTTTAAAGACTATATAAAGAGACATAACTATCTTTGGCCATATGTAAATAGCTTCTGTTTCCAAACATGTTTGAAAATCAAGATCTCAAGCTTAAAAGCAACTGATCTAAAGTCATAATGCATAGAATTATGCACAATTCTTAACATGGTGGATACTTTTGTGACAATGATCAACAACTAGATTTAATAACTGTCATTGTAGAAAAAAATGAAGTTCAAAAATAAGTGTCAAACACAAATCATATGGTTTTCATATTTTTTAAGAACTTTATCCTTATAACTGAGGACCAATTTTCCATTATGTGGAAATATTAATAGTTAATACATAGACCTTTCAAAACTTGAATACCTAATGAGATTTGAAACTGAGAGCTATGAATTCCTCCACCACCTAATTGGAGTTTCTAGAAGAGTTATTTTTATATGCTTTATAGTATTATACTCAGGCTTCTAATCACAGATTAAAGATCCCCAACCTGTATCAATTCATCTAAGAAATTAATAGATGTATGGTAGTATGTATTCTCTAAAGATAAATAAAGAATATGCTGAAGCAAAAACATTTGACTTCAGTGCAATTAACAGTACGGTACCTCTGGTTCAAGAAAGTTTAAAGTCAATAGCTAAGAACCACTTGAATGGGCAGTGATGGATTTTGCTTGCTCTGTTCTTTTGGGGGAATGATTGATCTAAGCTTTATTTTGTGCTAGCTTTTTCTCTATTACAAGCCTAATGAAGCATAAGGGGTGAAGTGAAAATGGAAACAATAGACATAGGTTGTGTCTGCATGGGGCCAAACAATAAGGTGATGAAATAAAACATTAATCCAACAAGGTATTTAATTTCAAAAAGCTGCACTCAAATTTTCAGAAACTTTATTTTTCTAATGTTTTTCCTACTTAGCAGTTAGATTGTATAATTAAACAAGGAGCTACCAAACACCATATGTGACTCTAACATTTTCAGGGGTTGTATAAAAGGAAAATTTAATATATTTCATAGAAATGCCATTACATTTGAAAATTCTATTACCAAATCATATAAACATATTCTTTTGGCTATTAGCAACAGCTTTGTAAGAATCAGTCCTGTTGGTAAATACTTGTTTTAAGGGTTTATTAAGGAGGTTAAAAAATAAATGATATTTGGCAAATCATGGAAAATATTATCCCAAAGGTTCTACTGAGCTCCTATATGCTCTCAAACCATCAGTAAATGATATCTTGAGATTTGAGACTGGACATTTAAATAGTTTCCTGGAGAGGGTAGTTAAGATGTACATAGGAGATATGTCCCAGAAGAAAGGAAATTTTAGATTTAATTGGTTATAATGAAGGAAAGATTTGATGCGGGTAATAAAATTGTTGTATTTGTCTCTAATGTATCATTTTATAAAAATAAACTACATTATATTATTCATTCAATAAACATTTACTATGTCTCCTCCTATTTCAGCTAATTAATTCCTACTCAGCCTTTAGAATTCAGGTTATATATCACTCCCTCAGAAGTTTTCCCAAGTCTTTCATATGAGGTCAGGTCTTCCCTGATTTATATTCTTATAATCCTCTAACTTTCTTTCCTTACACTTACCACAATAGTAAAGATATACAGTTGTGTAATTAGTTTTGACACACGTGTATACTGAATGAGGGCAGAAATTGTGTTTGCCTTATTTACATCTATGTCTCCACCACATAGCATAGGGCCTTATACTTAATAAACACTAAATTAAAACTCTATTAAATCAGTGACTGACTAAAGGTATCAGGCATGATTTCTGTAGTGACATTAGAGAGTTAAATAAGGTATAAGTTGTGATGACTGCCATCAGAGAGACTAAGTGTTGGAGGGTAGACAAATAAATTCACAATTTTAGAAAAATATAGGGAAGCACAAAAATAGAGATGGGACTGTTGAAATTAGTTTTGGATGTAAAGTCTGAGGGGCCAGGATAAGCTTCTGTGAAAAAGACAGAGAATGAGGCATCCTTGGTTAAGGGGACAGTTTACATCATATCTGTGTGGCATGAGCTGTTGTATGATGCATTGTGGGAACATAGGCTCAGGCACAACAAAGACTTTGAGCAAATGACTAATTTTTATTACATAGCACAAAGAGTCCAAAAGTACAGAGGAAGAGAGCCCATCGTGGCCAATGTCTTAGGGAAGACAACTGCCTCAGGTCAGGTTTGGTGGATTGCAGTTGCACAGCCCTGCTTTGAGTGGGTATTTATACCTCAAGTTCAGGGGCCCCTACCACTGAGCAAAAAGCATGTATCAAGCAATCTTTGTCCAGAGTTCCCACTCTGATAAGCAGCTTGTCCCTGGTTTGGGGTTCAAGATATGGTTAGGCTATTCCATTACACCTAACATTTCTCCTGGACTGTGAAATGGAAACATACTGAAATATCTGTCCACACACAAAAGGAGAGTACACAAGGGCTAGGAGATGGTAGCTGAGCATGTCTGTTACTTCCCGGCAATAGGACACATGAACTTTGTATCAGTTTGTCCCTCCAAGAGTCAGACACTAAGAGCTAATAGTATAAACTGTTTATTGGGAGTTAGACCTGTGAAACGAAAGGAGAAATGCATGATTGGGCAGGGAGAGTTGAGACTATTGTGCAGACCTGACAAAGTCTCAGACAGCCCAATGTGGGACTCCAAAGCAAAGATTCCTGTTAGAGGGTGTAGCAGTTTGGCAGTTTGATATAGTTATGAATTCCAAAAATAGATACTGGATTATGCTTGTAAACTGGTCTGTTCATCTGGGCATGATTAAGTTATGATTAGGGCATTGACTGGGCCATTTCAGTAGGGCATTGAGCCCCACCCCTTGATGGGTGGGGTCTCAAAGATAAAAAAACATGGCAAAGGACAGAGCTGGAGAGTTCTAAGTTGGAGTTCTGATGCAGAGATTTAATGCAGGAGCCTGGGGAAGGAGAGAAGACCCTGGGAAAAGAGACAAGCCTTTCACCTGACAGTTCACAGCTGGCCTTGTGGAGAGAGGCAAAGCCTAGAGAGCCTCAAATTCTACAGCTGACCTTGTGGAGGAACCAGAGGACCTGAGCCCAGAGAGAAACAGAGCCCCAGGAAGAGAGGAACCCAAGAAACCTGAACTCTTGGCAGATGTCAAGAGTCATCTGCAAGAGCCATCTTGCTCCAACACGTGTCAATAGACTTTGGTGAGGGAAGTAACTTATGCTTTATGGCCTGGTAACTGTAAGCCTCTACCCCAAATAAATACCCTTTATAAAGACCAACAGATTTCTGTTGCATCAGCAGCCCTTTAACTGACTAATACAGAGGGTCTTATATTGGGCAGAAGTGGTTAAGTCTTTATATCAGTCTCACTCAGCCCGTGTGAGACCACCCTGAGAAGAGCATGACCTCAGCTCAAAAATTGAGGTAGATGGGAAGGAGGTATCAGCCTGAGGCCATAAACTAGTCACACTCATATCTGGACAGAAAGTCCTCTCTTGAAGGGATCCATTGTCTGCCACAAGCTTAAAGGGCACTGTCAACAGATTCCTCTCCATTCCATACAAGAGCAGAAGGTCCAGGTTATGGCAGAACAGGTTCTGAGGCTGGAGACTAGACCAGAGCCAGGACTGGGAAGCACCTTGTGCCCTACTGGGTAGTTTATCTCAGAAGCAGGAGAGGGCTATGGAAAAGTTTTAAGGAAGGAAGCAAAAGGAACAAATTTGCATTCTAAATCCCTTCTGCAGTGGCAAAAGGAAGGATAAATATAGAGATATTTAGTTACAGTAACCCAGCAAAAAGCATGAGTAAACACCATTGCATAGAAATAGGAAGCAGGGATAAATTAAAGACATTAAGAAGGCAGGCTCTTCATAATGTGGTGACTGATTGGATATGGGGAGTAAGAATCAGGAGTCTGGGACACCTAATTTTCTATGACATAAAATTTCCATATGTTCTGAGAATAAACTTTAAAGGAAATAATAAAATGAAGCACACTGAAAACTTTTACCACTCAAAATGTAAAGTTGTCCAATTATCACAGCCAGGTCCTTGATCATCTCCCTGCAATCTACTTCCTGCTGTGATTACACAGCACTGTGTCTCAGAACCATTCCAAATGCCAAACAAAGAAATAGTGACAATCAAACTTGACTTGGGCTCGGGAGGAGTCCCAGGAGCTCAGTCTCAAAGGGAAGCTATAGGCATGCAGGCAGAGAAAGTAAATGCAGAGAGTAAAAGGTTGAAAACAAAGGAAAACAAAATCACACATTTACACACACGATGGAGTAGCTAAATGTGATATTCAGGGGCACTGAACTTGAAAGTAAAAATAAAATGCCAATAATTAGTATCGGATTATGTTGTCATTGTTATTTAAATGTTTAATGAGGCCATTAGACACAGAGTCACAGCTGAATTGCATATGAACAAAAAGCTATTTACTTCCTGATCCCAGGACACTTATTCAGCATCATTCCCAAACATAAGAAGCACACTGATGCCTCTGACTTTGTTCAGGTGCTGCGTGTCCTCTCCTCTTTCCTTCTGTCCTCCAAACTCTTACTCATTCACCCAGGACCAGCCCAAATTTTACTTTATCTGGGTGTTTGCCTCTCATGTTCTCCCAGACAAATAATTACTCATCTCTGTTCCCATGACTTTCTACAGATGAGAGAGAGAGACCGAGAGAGAGAAAGAGATGGCTATAGATATCTATGTAGACATCTAGATATAGATATATTCACATATAGATGTTTATTTAAAATTCCTCACAAAAAATTCACTGTTGAGAAATAATAGATACTGGATAATTTCAACTAAACTGAATTCCATTGAAGAATAACAATTGATTATTTTTATTAGTACAAAAATACATTATGTAATATATAGATAGATGGAATATGAGGAAAGATAAAATTAGAGAGATTTACAGAGTTTGGACATTTTTTTGCCCTGACTTAACATGTCCAAATCCTACTAATTCCTTAAGACCCAATAAAAATAAAATTTCCTTCAAAAGTTTTTCTATATTCCAACATAGACAGAAATAAGTTGTCTTTCTCTGAACTCCCACATAATTTCAGAATTTTCCTTTTAGTAACTCTATCTCTGTATATATGTATATATCTTGCTATTTATCTATCTTTATATTATTGTATAAGCATATGTATATATTTATTTCTTAATCAACTTAGTGATGGCCTCTTTTCTTCTTAGCTTAGACTGTACGTTCCTTAAAAAAAAGTTTCTTATAGAATTCATTCTTTTGTTCCCAAAAGCACCTAGTCCAATACACTATAATATAAAACAGTAAAAAAGTGATAAACACAGTAATTATGTATAATTTTCTCTATTAGTGGATTTCCTAACATGGGAGAATATCTGAAATAGAGTTTCTCAACCTCAACACTACTAACATTTTTGGAAGGATAATTCTTTGTGGCGGGTTGTCTTGTGCCTTGCAAGGTATTTAGCAGCAGCTCTGACCTCTGCCTACTAGATGCCAGTAGCTCCCTCCCCACAGTTGTTATGAACATTAATGTCTCTAGACGTTGCCAAATGTCCTGTAGGAGGCAAAAGTCTAGTGTATCACCAATTTAAAAGATAAAGTACAATTGTAAATTATCCTTTATTTAGACAAGCAATAGTCACTCATTGACCCTTGTATTATATAGGGAAAATTGTCTTAGATATAAAATGTAAACGTGTGGTTTATGAATTGGCAGTGTGTATTTACCTGGAAAAACATGAGAAAATATGAAGGAGACAGAAACTCAGAACTTATAAACATGGCCATTACACATTCTTTTCATTGTAAATCTTTTTGATAGCAATATAAATGAAAGCAACAAATATTTTCAGGGCGAGATGAACAATTTTGTGACTTAGTTATTTATATGTTAAAGAAAGCAAGATTTCCCTTTGACCTATAAAAACCATCAGACACTTTGGAAGCACATAATTGTAAGTATTTAGTACCAAAGTATAATATTTTAAACATGTATTGTATTTTGGTATTTTATAGATATTAATGAAGTGTTACAATTCAGCATTTTGTTTACTTTACCTTGCTATATAAATTTCTCACTTTTTGCTGTTAGAAATCGATCAATTTATATAGGCTGATTTATCCTATACCATCAAATACTTTATACACACCATTTTTCCCCAGGAGTTCTGTAAGGTACTGCAGATATACAAATGAATAAGATATGAATATCCCTCAAAGAACTTAAATTTAGTAGGAATAAAGTATCCCATAAAGTAAAAATAGCAATATAATGTACACAGTGCTATGGTACAGGTAAAAATATTATAGTTGGCATAGAAAAGATACCCTTAGCTCAGATTTGAATACAGTGCAGGCGTCACCTGATGGTTTTTAAACAAGGGAGTAATGTGGCTATGTATGTGTTATAGATAAAGGCTCAGAACTGGTGGCAGGGAGACTACTCCATAGCTTTGTGTAATAATATAGATAAAATATGTCAAGGGCTGAAATAGGCCAGTTGTAGAAGACTGGGGAAAAAAAAGATGGGACAAACTTAGAAATGCTTGGACATAAATATCATTAGAATTTCATGAGTGATTTTATGTGACATATAGGAACAGAAAGGATTTAGAATGCCTATACAGATTCTGGCTTTATGTGACTTAATAGTTAGGGGTATCATTAATTAAGATATGAATTACAGAAGAAGAAAAGTTTCAGGAAAATAAAAGGATGGATTCCTTGAATTTTTTCTGGTAATAATGCATGACAGGCATTTTCATTGGTATGAGTTTATGAGCAATAAACACAATTTTGATTGATTCAAGGTTTGGATGGCTTTCTTTCCTTTCTGTCAAATAGGTGCAGTAGAAAAGCTAAAAGTGGGAAGAGGGGTGTGTGGATGTGAGAGTGATAGTAAGAAAGTCATCAACCAAGGGTTTTTTGTTGTTTAGAGCACTGAAATATGACAGCCCCTCTTAGACTAGAAGATGTGGGGATCAATAAGAGTATTTTATAGAATTCAACGGAGCAGGTATACTACATGCTGTGGTATAAGAAATCTGGATGGGAAAGCAGTTTGCTTTCATCCAGTGAAGAGCAGGAATTTAGGATTTCTGATTTGTAATAGCATGAAATGGTTTAGGTTTAGGTTTGGGTTTTCACCATGGTGTAGATAACACATGGAGTCAACGTGATTAGGAAATTGCTAGTTTTGCTGTTTGAATAAAACATCTACATGAACCTTGAAGTCACCTGGGCTGATGTCAAGATTTGGAGTAGAGAAAGAATATTTAAGGTCAATATTTTCAACACCTAACAAGACTTTCAGTACTGAAAAAGAGTAGAAAAACCATATGGAGAGGAGTTCCAAAGAAGATAGTTTGTGTTGTGTTTTTACCCTCAGTAGAGGGGCAGTGACTTAGAACTTGCACTCAGTATTGAGATATTGGTCAAGGAATTGCTTGTGGGAAGAAACACCCTTCATATATTAGAATTAAACATTTCTCAAGGGATGAAAAAAATTGCTTGGAAGAATCAAAGCTGAAGCAATAGTTGCTCATTGATATGGACAAACACAGATTCCACTAATTTTCATTCACTTTAATAATGTTTGGGAGCTACTATATAAAGAGTTCAAATCAAAACATTCTTTAAAATTAGATCCAGACTTGGAAAATACCATAGAATTCAACTTGTCTTGATCAAAAAAACAAAGCAGATTTGGAGAGAAAAATTTTTATACGTAATAGAGAAGAGTGCCAAAGTTTCATGGTGCATTTTTCTTATAATGCATTCAAATTCCTTAAAGTTTATACAAAGAACATCAAAACACCATTTGCACATGCTTTTCTATATAATAGTGCCCAGATGCTTCTCTGTTAATAAACTTGCTTTAATATCCTTGAGATCAATAAGCAGTTGAAGTGTTGGAAATATTTCAAGGTATAATATCAAAATGAAGGCATAACTAGAAGATGCATTTAAGGCATTAATTGAATATATTCCTGGGAAACAAGTAAGAACACATTATAGCAAATTTTGTAACTTGAAAAAGATAGTGAACCCATGTCTACATAAATCTTTTAATAACAAAAATTATTTTTAGGTTGCTAAGAGTAATTTAGTTACTACAGCTGTGAAAGATTAATGCAGAAGGAGAGAATAATACATTTTAGATTAACCTTGGTTAATTCTGTCATAATTTTAAAAATGTAGAAATAGTGCTCAAAACCAAGTTGCTACTACATATATATTTATATATATATATATATTCCCATTTACTTATTTTATACTGCCAAATATCCCATTAAGTGTAATCAGTAGCATTCCCACTGCACAGCTTGAGAAACAGAAAGTCAGAGGGTTTTCATGATTTTTCCAAGGTTATGCAATTAGAAATGCCAAAATTAAATGCACATTTCATTCTTTCCATTATAGCAATAAAACAATGAACACTTCTTTTATCCTTAAAACTGAATAGATTTTCATTGTTTGAAATTTGGCAACTCAATTTTTCACTCTTTCTTAATTCATATTAATACATTGAAGTGAAAAGTAATATTAGTAAGACTCAATACTACACTGACAAGAGGAAGAATGAAGATTGTACCGATTAAGAAAATGAAAGTATAGATTTCACTATAAAAATGATTTCACAGCTTAGTTTTGAGACACTTCATTCACAAAGGTAGATATAATCTTATTGGAGAATTCAAGTCAGGCCTTCCTAATTTTCTAAGTACTCAGTCATGAGGAAAAGTTTCTACCCTCAAAATAGCTAGGAGACCTTTTTTCTTATTTCATTCATTATTTAATTCAGTAAATATTTTGAGCACCTACCATGTGTCAAGCAGTGAAAAAAACTTTGAAAAAACAGCCAAATTCCCTTTACAGTCACTTTTATGAGGGTGGGATGGGGATTCAGGCAATAAAAAGTATGAATCAGCAAACTTATATAATAAATAATCTAGAGATAAATGCAATGGAGTAAAGTAAAAAAAAGGAGGGAGAATAAGGTGTTGGAAGGGGAGTGAGGTAATTTTAAATAGAAGCCTTAATGAGAGCTTGACATTATAATGAAGCCCTGAAGGTATTGATGTAATGAGTCGTACCACATGAGTAAAGAAGATTCCAGAAAATGCAAACAGGGAGCAAAGAGATCCTGAAATAGAATGTGTCTGGGTGTCCCAGAAGAAAGGATGACAGAATGATGGGTGAAATAGCAAAAGAGCACCTGGGAATGAGATAGAGAGCTCTGTGAGGGGCAGCTTACCATGCCAACTATGTCCTTAAAGCTCATTTTACCAACTTTGGCTTTTACCTTGAGTGAGATGAGAATTCAATGGAGGTTTTGAAGTAACATTATCTGACACATTTTAACAGGCTTACCTTGTACAGAATAGACTGAAAGAGACAAAGCAGGAAGAAAGGCTAAAAACTACTGCAATAATCCATGCAACTCATGCTGAAATTATAAACTGACAGGAGTTTTTACTGACAGGAGTTGATAAAGGATTGCATGTAGGTTGTGGGAGAAAGAAAGTAGTCAAAAATGACTGTGACTCCAAGTTTTTTGTCTTGAGGAATTGGATAAGGCCACCACTAAATGAATTAAAGGTAAAGGACTATCATTTAAACTCAGAATACTTCTTGCCAGTAGTAGCATTTTAGGATAACCTGCCTTTTTGTGCCTTGACATTTGGTTTTCTTATTGTTGGTTCAGCTCAATTAGTTCAACCATCTTGTGCATTATGTGATATAAATAACAAATATCCCATTCTTTTCACATTTCTTCAATACCATCACATAAGAAATGAGTAATGATATTTAATTCATCTTTGCTTTTGCAGTTAGAAAAGCAAAGCGTAATTTTTAGGCTCACCAGGGAATCAGACACTTTCCACCATAGTTGCTTTCCCCTTTTATTTTACCTGTAAATTTTTAAAGACTAGTGAAATATTAGCAATTTTAAGTTTATCAAACTTTCTAAAGGAAAAAGATTTATATATGCTATAAATAGCCATTTAATAAGTTATAAACAATTTTAGAGTTTTTTTCTCTACATTCAAAAAAGGACAGTGGTGAGCTTTGGAAAAAAAGGATTTTTACAAAATCTCTTCTTGTGATCATATGCATCATGAACTAGAAGTAGGAAAATGGCAGAAAGAAAGGACTGAAGGCATCAAAGTCAGGTTATCTCTTATCCAACCATTGACTAGCTCAGTTCCCTGGTTAGATTTATATAATTGAGTTAATCCTTGGCTTTCACAGTAATTACTGTGTTTGTGTATGTGTGTATTTAAGAAGTAGTAGGAAAATGTATATAAAATATCTGAAAACACATGAGAAAAAGAAAGTATTAAACTAAAGTTAGCTTACAATTTCCACTTTGTCAGCAAATACAGACCCATCAAATGGACAAAACTATAAATAGCAGAAAAAAGAGATAGGTGGTATAACCCACAGCCTCAAGTAGCAACCAGATACAGTTTATCCCTCTTCTTTATGCTTCTTCAAGTACCATTCATGAAAGTTATGACTTCTGTTACAAATACTTTCACTAAGGTCATTTCCACATGTTAAGGGGCAGAACACTTGTACCTACAATTTTTATCACAATTATTTGGCTATAGGCAATCATAAAAAATGAAGCAAATGTCAGATACTGCTCACTACCAGTTGCTACTATTATGCCAGGAAAATATGGGTACTTCATTTATTTTCACTCTCTTATCTTAATTTTTTTAACTTGAAAATTTTTCTAGATTTTTAAAAAGTAAACAGTATAAACAGTACAGACAAATTGGAGAAACTAAAATGCTTATACTTAGATCTTCTGCAGCACTGTATGTAGAATTTTAATGATTGGGGTTAGAACAAAAATAGTGATGCAGTAGATATGGTTGAATACAAATACTTCAAACTGATTAAGTGTACTTTTACATTTTTTTACCTCATCAAAGCAAAAATTACCAAATGTGATTTTCAAACATATTTTCTATCTGGTGGAACTTACTACCAATAATGTGGTTTAAGTTACCATATGACTGGTAAGTAATACAGTCAGAACATCCTAAGGGTCTGCTTCCTAGGGCCACTTTAAGCACAAACCCTCTCGCCTAAAGAAGAGCCAGGATCAAAGATCTACAGGCAGTTTATTTTGAGATGTCATGGAGTAGGAGTGAGGGAAGGAGGGAAAACACCAATATAATGGTAATAAAGATGGCTACAGCTAAGGGAGTCTCAGTACTTGATGGCACCAAAACTTTCTGAGGAGCCTTATGAAATGGACCTCAGGACTGTCTACCCATGGGACAAAGGAGAGAAACAGTTTATCTGTTGACTCCAGTCTTCCATTGTTCAAGGATTGATTCAAGGAGGGTTAGCTCTCCCACACTTGAGGTTAATGCATGCATTCCTGCAGGATTTCCAGCTGGCATCCTACATTGCACCTTCTGAGAAACCTTGGAAATTTAGAGATCCAGGGGATGCAAATAAGGCAAGGTGCTATCAGATTATTCTTTGCAAATCTTGGTAAAGACTTCACAGAATCAATGCAGCTATAGGTGGAATAAGGAATAGGGCAATAGGCTCTGAAGTTGTCAGGACAGCTTTCTAGAGGCTCACTTCTCTACAGTAGTTAAAGTGGATGGAATGAAAGTGAATTTTCATTCTATAGTTATTTTATCAATATCACCTTTTCCTCCCCCAAAGTGGATCAAATTGAGTCTACAATTTCTTAAGGAAAGAATTAGCATACTGATCATTAATACCTTATTATTGAATTCCTAATCATATACTACCTGCTACCTTTACCTCTCTTTAAAAACTTGTGCTTGATTAGTAACATTACCTTTTCTTGTTAATTATTATATCTGAATCTGATCTTTGAAATTATGTGTGTTCAGAAAGTTTATTTACAATCATAGCAGGTGTTTCTGTAGGATAAGCAAGGACTTAGTGACCCCTTAAAACTCACAAAATCCAAATTTTTACATATGAATAGAAATACATTTTATAAAAGAGTGAGTTTCTACTGCTCTCTCACAAAATACAAAAAGCTTAATACTCATAATTTTACTATATTGAACCTAAACAAGTTATTTTTTCTACAAATGATGGCTACTTTAAAATAAATATATTCACTCCAATAACAAATTATTTTACTTAAAAGAGATATTGTGCAATTTTTTAACCAGCATCATCCATGGTATATTTCAACTCTGCATATATACTATGTAAATACCCAGGACTAATTCAAACCATTTGTATTTATGCCAAAGACTATTTATCATGTAAATTATCACACAATAATTATAAAAATTGATGAAGGGGATCAAAATTAAGATTTTTTAAATATTTTAAAATAAAAGGCTAACAGTTCCCTAATTTTTTGTAAAATTTGCCTCCCCTCCTCCTACTCTCCTGATCTTGGAAATCGTTCCTTTTATAGCATACTATGTAATTAATTTTTTTTCAACCATTTGGCACTATATACATATATTGTGTAGATTCTCATAATGCTGAGCAAAATATCAGTATGTCCGTATGTTTCTGTTTTCACAAGCTCTTGCTTAATAAACAGAAAGGAAAGGTAGATTCCAGACCAAGTTTGAGCATCACTTCTTGCTTCCAACCCTGTTTTATCATTTATAATCTCCAAAGTGGGGGGAAACTGGGTCTTTGTGTTTTTCAAAAGTTCAAAAACTGAGTCAAGGTGATGACACAAAGCAAAACTATTCTAAATAGGGAAGCAACATATGAAAATCTGAAATCTATATTAATTTATTTAAAAACTTCAGTTTAGAGCACTGATTCTGCTTTTGGAGATTATTCTATCAGATGACTCCACATTCCCCCAAAGCAAAAATTTGTAATAGTTTGCATTTGAAGTTTCAACCAATGTAATATCTTTGGTAAAATACTCCTGTAACATAGGGGTCAAATAATTTTGAGTAGGACCAGTTTGCTAAATGTGAGCTTCTTTTAGGAACTTTTTCTTTGGTGGTGATTACATGGTCACATAATATTTCTTCTCTGAATGAATATTAACTAAGTAGAGTCTCAGTGATGCCCTAGTAATTTTCTGTTCAAGTTATAATTAATTATCTTTTTATGAATCAGATAAGACTAAGTGAGTTTTATACATGCAGGTATTCATTATTTAATAAGATGACTGGAAATTATTGGTTTCAGAGTAGATCTCTTTAACTTCTTGTCCCCAATTACAATTGGAACAGATAAAAATATCCCAGTTACTTTGCACAATGCTGAATTAATTTTCTTCTGGGATTGTCTGACCTGATTTGCATTTGCTCTACTAAAATGTTCCATTTATTTAGGGCAGGATACATCATGGTCAGCAACAGAAGTGCATCCTCTGGGCACCTGGTGTTCCCAAATTTTGATCTTACACTGACTTGCCTCATTCCCTTTGTATCTCATTTCATTCTACTTATTTTTTTCTCTGTGTCAAAGGTATGTCTCCACATAGCCCCTCCAATTTGCTACAGTGATTTTATTGGCTTCCAAACTTATTTCTAATTCTTGGTTCCTGCTTTTATTTCACCTATTACAATTTGGTGGCCTCACAAGACAACTCTTGAGCTCTTATGTCAAACGACCCATAATACTACCCCCTTACATTTACTGTTCAGGAAAACCCCTCACAGTCAATAGCCTGCTATATTTAAGTTGTAAGTCACTGAGCTATATATGGCTATTTGAATTGAAATTAATTTAATTTAATTTAATAAAAAATTCAGTGCCTCAGTCACACTACCCACATTTCAAGTGCCATTAGACATATGTGGTTAGTTCCCACCATATTTGGACAACAAAGAGAGAGAACATTTATATCACTGCAGAAAATTCTTTTTGACAACTTTGGATACTGACCAGAGTGGGGAATGGGCATAAGGGAACAAAGAAACTTCCAATTTGAATCATACAATAAACTATCCTTTTTAAAGTTATATTAAAAAGAATTAGATGAGGAATAAAGGGAACAGTTCACTGGTCTCTTATCTTTGCCATTCATCCTGGACATTTTCTACTTCTTTCTCAACATGTTGATTCTTCTTAAGTGTCCATTAATTGGACCAACCAATTCTTTGTCAGTTAAAACATTGGTTTGTGCAATTGAGAGCATGCTAGAAAAAGCAAATAAAAGGGTGAAATCACTATAATATGATCACGGGTCCAAGGCTAAAGCTGTGGGATCACCTGGGTTTGAATCACAGTTATATGCTTTGCATGTTATTTGATTTGAGAGTTGCTTCTTAAACTCCCTAAGCCTCATTTTCCTTACCTAAAAGGCAGAACTTCCACAGTGGGAAAGTGAGCCCTAGAATTGTAATCCAAACTAATGCATAAGTACTAGAAAGGAATACAGGGATAATGTTCTCTCAGCAGCAGGTGGTATGACCTTGATGACTGACAGCCTCTTGCAGGATTATTTTTATGATTACATGAATTAATTTGCCTAATATATAATGAGCACTCCATAAAAGCTATTGCTATTAAACCAAAATATGTTTTTGTCATGTATAGTAATAGCTAGGAAATATTAACACTTTATTTTGCACTATGTAATTTATATGCATTTAATTCTTATATTCTAGAAAACATCATAAGAGGTTTTTGCTATTATTCCTATTTTACAGATAAAGAAACCAAGACTAAAGTGGAAACTGATTTGAATTCAGGATGTTTGGCTCTAGAACATGCTTTTTATCAACCTGACTATCTCATCTATTTTATATCTCTATTTTGTTAGATAACAGATCTCTCAGACATTTCCAAAAAATAAATCATGGATTTTTTTCTCCCTTACCTGTTCTTCCTTCATTTTTTAGTAAATGTCACTACCATTTACTATTTTGCCTAAAGCCAAACCTAGGAGTCTTTCCTAATTCCTCACCCCACATTCAACAATTCTTATTCTAAATTGGTTGCTTTTCTCCATGTCTACTATTACCACCCTGATCTCATCTTCCATCATATCTTGTCTGGATCATGGTAGTTGTCTGTTAACTGGTTTTCCTCTTTTCACTGTGGTGACTTTTCCTAAAATCTACTCTTCACACAAGTAGCTAGAGTCATCTTTTCAAAATACTGTATATATATTCCATATGAAGTTCTTCAATGGTTTCCCATTACCTTTGAAATCAAATGCAATCCCTTTAGCAATGGGATTATCTTTAGAAGTTTTATATAAGGCTAAAAGCAAAACCAAACAGATATCTAAGCTATATATCTATGACTTAGGTGCAAAATTCATGCATCAACAAGTCAACAAAGAAGCCAATCTCCTTATATAAAAAGGCATTGCCTATAATTTAAGTGGTCATTTTCTTATGAAGATATTTTAAATAGAATATTGAATAGAGCATGTATATAATCCCTAATAGATTTATATCCAAAAATTTATTATTATAATCTAAGATATATATATATCCTTAAATTTATGACTGTTGTCTGAGAAAGCATTTATTAAAATACTGCTTTAAGAAAACAAATGGCAATTTCAAAAGATATCTATAATATATAGTAATTTAGATTTACTTTCTTAGCCAATAGGAGAACCTGTCAATTAAAAGTTAATAGATGATCTCCTCCAAAAATAACATTAACTAATATATGAAAATTGGTTTACTCTCTTATGTAAATTATTTAGGGAGAGTCTCAGAGCAAAGAACAAGGAGCTTGGCAATTCATCTAAAGGAAATTCATATTTTTCAATGATATTGTACCACTGGCTTGATGAAGCAATTGTTTTTTTTTTGTCATTTCCCTTTCAGAATAAAATGAGATAAATTAAAGACATTAATGATTTTTCTCTTTTGATTTCACGACATTTTGTCATAAATATGGAGTGAGTTAAAACAACTTCAGAATAGTTCATTGATTTGTGTTATCCCATAGGCTTTTCATTACCCTGATTTAGTAAAGACTCCAGGTGGCTTTATTTCATTTATTAGAAAGGTGTGTTAATTATTCTTCCATGATGTACCTGGGTCATTAAGCTTTGGACTTAGATTTGTGAGCTGAATTATTACCAAAATAGACTCATCCTCTAGTACACCTTTTTATATTATATTTCCTAGACTAAATAAACAGATTTTAAAAAAGAAACTTTCTTTAGAGGATAGCAAAAATAATATAAATAAAATGCCTACCATGCTCCATGGACTTAACTAGTTTTCGGACATAAAACAATGAACATGAATGAGACCTTTGCCTTCACTGTCTAGTAGAGAATTTCACTTCACTTAGCAAAACTCAATGATATCTTTTTTTTTCATTTTTTTTTAAAAGATTTATTTATTTATTTATTTATCCCCCCCTTGCTGCTTGTGTTTGCTGTGTCCATTCGCTGTGTATCTTCTCCGTGTCTGCTTATCTTCCCCTTGCTGTGAGGTCCCGCTGCATCAGCCCCTCGCGCTGCGCGGGCCGGCCTGCCATCACAAGGAGGCCCCGGGAAGCGAACCCGGGGCCTCCCATATGGTAAACGGGGTCTCTATCGACTGAGCCACTCCCACTTCCTCAATGATATCTTTATATCAGAATTTCAAGACATTAAAGACATACCGTTTTCTTTTTTCTCTGACACATGATGAATTTGAGATGATGATAAAATACCCAAGTGACCAGTTTTCATAGTGATATTTTCTCCTAGACATATCAGACAAAAGTAAGGACCATTTTTACCCTTCCTTGTAGCCACATCCAAGAAAATACCAAATCCTAGTTCCTTTGAATTGATTGCTTTGATTTTCCTTATCACCATTGTAGTCCAGACCCTGATACATCATATCTAGATTATGACAGCACCCTCTTTTTGTGCTTCCATTCTCTGCATACATCATTCATGCACACCATGGTCTATAATTTGGGTGTCCATACATCCTAGTTTGCCTGGATAACCCAAGTTTTGCCTATTTTAATCATTAACATCATCCCCTTTCACTCTCAAAAATGATTCAGTTGGGCGATAAGTCACATTCTCATCCTACCTATAATGACACTAAATTCAACTTGGTCACCTTATCCTGTTCAAAGCCTTTCAATGATGAAGGAAGAATCTTATAGAGGATTAAAAAACCCTATAGTTTGGCCATAACCTATCTTTGTAAGTTTGTTTTTAAACCCATGTCCTCCTTTCTCAACTTATATAAATTACTATCCATCTTTTATAATTTTGATGGCTGTAGCAGTTTGGTATTATTTATGAATTCCAAAAATAGATATTGAATTATGTTTGTAAACTGGTCTGTTGGAAGTTTCACTTTTACTTGATTAAATTATGATTAAGACTTTGATTGGGCACATCAGTAGAACATTGAGTCCTCACAGAGGCGACAAGGCACTAGAGTTAGTTGGAGTTTTGGAGCTGGAGCATTGGGAAGTAAATACACAGAGAAGCAAATACATGAGGAGGCTCCATTATAAACAGCAGAGACCCCAGGAAGAGAGATGAGCCGTTTGCCTGATAGTTCACAGCTGTTCTTCTGGAGTGAGAAGAGCAGCTAAGCCACAAGAGAAACGAGCCCCAAGAGAGAGACAAGACTTATCCCAGCCTACAACAGATATTGGAAGAAGCTGGGACCACAGAGCCTTAAGAAGAGAAAGGCAGATTGAACCCTTGCAGACATCAACAGTCATCTTACTCCAATATGTGGCAACAGACTTTGGTGAGGGAAGTAACTTATGCTTTATGGCCTGGTAACTGTAAGCTTCTACCCCAAATAAATACCCTTTATTAAATTCAACAGATTTATGGTATTTTGCATCAGTACCCCTTTGTCTGTCTAATACAGAATTTGGTACCGAGAGTGGGGTTGTGCTTTTGCAATTACCAAAATTCTGGAACAGTTTTATAAATGGGTAAGTGGTATTTTTTGGAGGAATTGTGAGATGCTTGATGGAAAAACCTTAGGTTACTTTGAAGAGAGACTGTTGATAGTAATATGGACTCAAAAGAGACTTTTTATGAGGCCTTAGAAGTAAATGATGAAACTACTATTGGAAACTGGAGGAAAGGCAATCCATGTTTTAAAATTGCAGAGAACTTAACAAAATGAACTCCTGATGTTTTATGGAAGGCAGAATTTGAAAACAGTGAGCCTGGGCATTTAGCTGAAGAACTTTCCAAAGTAAACTTGGATAACAAGGCTTGGCTTCTCCTTGCAGCTTATAGCAAAATGCTACATGAGCAAGATAAGCTGAGGACTGAATTGTTGGGCACAAAGAAACCAGAAACTGATTCCAGAAATTCCAAGCCTTTGGAAATCAAGCCCTGGGAGGATAAGGCCCCATTTGAGGACTTAACTAAACTTGGAACTTGTAAATCAGGATTGAAGATGCCTTTATCTAGGAAAGATTTATGGAAAGTCTTCTTGGCTGATGGCGTGGACCCCTGCCTCTTGCATACTAAACCAACAAGCTTTTTGAGAGAGCTGTATGAACAAAACCACTGTCACCTTGGACTAAAAGGAACATGAAAGGGAGAGATTGAAGGAGAAATAGCTTTAAGAGGAAAACCATGGAAGCTGAGATCTGGACTTAAGACATTGCCTTGGACCAAGAGAGGAACGCCACCCATATGTACAGAGAGGGTGAGTTTGCCCCAGCAGTTGAAGAAGGTAGATGTTCCTACCTAATATTCAGGGAAAGTTTTGCCACCCCAGGGTACAGAGAGGGTGGAGCACATTCCCCAGGGATTAGGGAAGGTGAGGTTGAAATCCCATAGTTCTGAGAAGGGTGGGCCTGTCCCCCATGGATTAAGGAAGGCCAGGTTGCCAACTCGTTGCTCTGAGAGGGTTGGGCCTGTATGCCAAAGGTTAGGGAGGATGTTGCCTTCACTTCACTGTACTAGGGTGGTTAAGACTCTATCCCAAAGACTGGCTAAAGTGTGGCAATCACCCCAACAGTCTTGGAGGGTGAGGTCTGGAGCTTGGTCGCTACCCCAGATACTTGATGAGGGTAGAACCAAGAAAATGGCCATTGGGCAAGCCTGTGGAAAGGGTGGGTCCCCATAAGGTCCCAGGGAGAAGAAACCATCATCTTAAGAATGACTTTCAGACTTTGACATCTAATGAAGTATGCCCTGTAGATTTATGGAACTGTAGAGGACCCATGACTCATGTTTTCCTCCTAATTTCTCCTTATGGTAATGCAAATGTTTATCCTTTGTCTGTCCATTTGTGTATTGGAAGCCGATGAATGGTTTTGTAAATTTCAGAGGTCTACAGCCAGACAGGACTTTGCCTCAAGACAAACTGTATTTCTTTAAACTGATTGTGATATTATTCTATATTTAGCATTATACTGATTTAAGATTTTTTAAATATTGTAATATCTTCTTGGAATTCAGCAGTTGTGGTGTAGCAGTTTGGTATTATTTATGAATTCCAAAAATAGATATTAGATTATGTTTGTGAACTGGTCTGTCGGAGGTTTCACTTTTACTTGATTAAATTATGGTTAAGGCTTTGATTGGACCACGTCAGTAGGACAGAGAAAATGACAAGGCACAGGAGTTAGTTCAGGTTTTAGATCTGGAGACCCAGGAAGTAAATACACAGAGAAGCAGATACATGAGGAGGCTCCATTAGACACAGCAGAGGCACTGGGAAGAGAGAGCCGTTTGACTGATAGTTCACAGCTGGTCTTATGGAGCTAGCAGAGCAGCTGCGCCCGGAGAGAATGAAACCTCGGGAGTGAGATGAGACATATCTCAGCCTACAACTGATATTGGAAGAAGCTGGGACTATGGAGGCTTAAGAGGAAAAAGGCAGAGTGAACCCTGGCAGACATTGGCAGCCATCTTGCTCCAACACACAGCAACAGACTTTGGTGAGGGAATTAACTTAAGCTTTATGGCCTGGTAACTGTAAGCTTCTACCCCAAATAAATACCCTTGAAAAGCCAACAGATTTCTGGTATTTTGCATCAGTACCCCTCTGGCTGACTAATACAACGGCCAATTCAAATTTCTCTATTACATGCTGTCTTTCCTGATCATTTGCAGATTCTCTTTGAACCACAGTGCACAGTGCACCTTTGTCACTCATATACTGATTTGTTACAGGCATGGTATAGTTTCTTGTAAAGTGAGCTATAATGTTCATCATTTGTTTGCATCACATGTTTTGATAGGAGACAATATTTAGTAGTGTTTAATAGCATAAACTCTGTCGTCCTAATGCTTGGATTTGAATACTTGTTCTTCCAAAATGCTCTACCAATTTTCTCCTTTCCCCCACCCCCCGTTGTTATATAATATTTCCTAATACCACAAAAACCTTTCTAATTAAATAGGGAAAGGGCTAAGGAATAGAAGGAAATACCAAGAATAAATAACATCCTATAATACTTCAAAACTGCTATCCACTCCCACTATCATCTTTCTCCCACTAATACATTTTGTGTACCTGAAGATAATTATTACTTGTACAAAAACATGGGAGCCAGAGCCATATCATAAATTAGGTTTTACATGATTGAATATATCACATGCAAGGCATGTGTGGGTTGAGTGGGGTCAAATGTTATTTTCCCAAGCCTAAGGCATTTCAGTTGCTAAGCTAAATCCTGATGAATTTCTTATTTTACTTGAGGCCAAATACTCATTTATCCCCAAGACTTCTTCATCCCAGTACTGGCTCATTCTTCCACAAAAGTTGTGTTCTAACCTTTTCATATTCTCTGAGCCTAAGCTCTTTGAATCTAGGCTCAACAGAGTTTGCCTCTCTGGTCCTTACTTGCAGGCAACTTGCCTTTTAATATGAAAGAGAAGTATGCATGTAAAGAAATTCAATTCAGTGTGACAGGAACTATGATAAAGGAATGCACAGATGAAATGTAGAATAGGTATTGGAATTTAGGCTTCTTCATATCTCTCAAACCTAGGAAATTAGCTGGAAAATATTATGCATAAATATTTGATGGGCAAAATATTTGACTGAATTAACTACTTAATGAATAAAGTAATTAATGTCTTACTCTATTTCTACCATTTGTTCCTGTTGTAATACCTCAAACATTTTGAATAGCAATGAAAAGATGGGGTTAAGGAAGTACTCTTCAACAAGCAAGGTAGAATTATTTATCTCTCAGGTCATTATCAGATTCATTGTAGTGCTTTAAATTTGTTTACAGCGTTAGATAAGCTAATATTCAACAATCTTTTTAGCACCAAATCAATGCATACACATAATAATCACCTTTAAAATAGAAGCTCAAAATAAATATGGACATTATTTCATGGGTGAATTATTGCAAACAACTGCACTATATGTATACAGTTATGCATACTGAGCAGTCATACTAAGTCTTCATTTCTTTCTGCAGGAGAGTTGAATAGCTGTCTGATTTCTCTGAGGCACCAATATACATGGTAAACATGACATAAAACAACTTAAAATTACTTGTTTCTAGGGGATATATTTTGGATTTCTTAATCATTTCTCAACAAAAATTCCTTAGTAATAATTTGAAAGTGTAGCTAAAAAGAAATTAAATGAGCAACTGTAAATTTTAAGAAAATTAAGGAAAAGACAGAAAGTGACAAGTCTCTTTATTCATGAGTCTGTAAAGAATTCTCCTTGTCCCATTTTAGTTGTTTAGATATTTTTCACTCTATATTCATACAAAGGAACATCTGTATATTTAAGAAACATATTTCAAGGATGCCAAAAGGAAAACTGGGGCTATAAAATATCCCAAAAAAGAAAGGTTTGAAATATTATCTTTGATAACTCTCTCTGTTTTTTGTCTTTTTTTTTAACTGACCAATTTCTTTGAAGTCTTTCTACTCAGGTTCTAATGAGATAATACTCGCAGATAAAACCAGACAGAGAAAAATATAAAATGGGTAGAAATGAATTATGAAAATTTAGGTATAATATACCTTTGCACATACATACTAGTACTGGTATGTATATTTAGGGTGTAGTTTGCCAGTTTCTCTTCACCCTGGCAGATGTTTATTAAAGCTATTTGGAAAGACAAAAGAAAAAGAGCAATAGGAAAAAAGTCAAGTCCAAGTTATGTCAGATTAAAAGATGAAATTCCCCAGCAAGTTCTTCAGCTTTCTGTGTGGGTGTTTTGATGTCAATCATATGAGGGTTAGTAAACTCAATTCAGATCAAGATGGACCATTAAATAGTAACTGGTCAGCAAAGCAAATATCTGGGTAAGCATGATTGTCAGCATTCATGGCAGATATGTCAGCTGTGAGGTTGGCCACGAAAAAGCAGGACAAGGAATGTGTAATCAGAATCATAAAAATAGAAAGATGCTGCAGCAAGAGAAAATTAGGTACCAGGGTTTCCATGCAACATGACTGGAAAATCTAAAGTAGCTGAAGAAACATAATAAAAGACATATAAGTATGTTAATATTACAGAGGCATGAGTCAATGAAGCAGTTTTCTACCTCTTGCCCATGGTTTATGGTCTGACAACCTATCATTATATGAGCAATGGCAGTATGTACCCAAGTGAAGAGGACCAGGAGAATTTTGAGAGGCATATTTAAAGTTTCACCTGCCTCAGTGATTGACTGATACATTCATTAAATACATATTTATTGAAGAAAGTTAACATATTTTCTCTTTAATACAGAAGTGATCAATATAACATATAAAGGATTTTGGTTCTTCAGTAGTGATATTTTAATTAATTACCAAAAATTTCAAAATTAAATTTTTATATTCATTTAATAGATATATTTTATTACTCAGTGCAATGGACAGTACGCTAACTGCCTTGATAAAATCTGTGTAGTTCTCTTCCTTCTGGCCACAAAGCTAGATTAAATTTCCTAAGTTTATTTCAGTTAGGTGTGAAAAGGTTACTGAGTACTAGGCAATGAAATGTGATCGGAAATTATATGTGCCTTTCCAGATAACGGATTTAATGAAGTGGCTATACCTCCTCCACGTCCTGTTTCCCCTGTTCTAGCAGGACGCAGACAAAAAAAAAAAAATGAGACCCTAGATTTACACTCTCCAATACTGTTGCTACTAGCCACATGTGGCTGTTTATATTTAACTTAATTAAAATTAAATAAATTTTAATTCATTTCTTCAGTCACACTAGCCACATGTTAGGTATTTGATAGCCACATAGTTAGTAGCTACCATTATAATGTATTTTCTTCTTTGAAGACAGTTCAATTGGATGGTATTGTCCTAAGTGTTGGTGAAGTAAAAATATAGAATTTGATTGGATCCTTTAATCGCCACATAAACAAAAGCCACACAGAAACGAGTATCACCTACTTTTGACTAATGTGAGTGAGAAATAAACTTCCACTGTGTTTGAGGCACTCTACAATTTGAGGTCTGTATTATTATAGCTGCTAGTTACCTTAACCAGTAAAATCAGTATAACCAGTAAAAATTCAATCCAAATTCCAATTAATCCAAAAGGTAGTCACAAGCTGACAGACACAAGCCTAGACGGACATCAGGTGAGCAGGATAGTATTTCACTGGTAAGGCAGACAGCATGTGATACTCAGATAGATACATAGTGTAAGGTCTCTCTAACCAATTATAATTTCAGCATCCATGTGGGAAGTATATTAAATGAATTAAGGCAGTTCAGCATTTGAGTACATTTAGAAAATGAGTTTCTATTAAAACCAAAGCCATCTCTATTGCACAATAAAAGTTTCTCATAACTAAATGAGGGAAGCTGCTGGTCTATTCAAGGACAGACAGAAATTGAAACAATGTCATTTCCCCAATACAGCAAGCAATAGCTGATTTATACTCACAAATCTAAGAATGATTAAAGGAAGAGAATATATAAACATTTACTGAGGGTAATATGACAAATAAATTGATGAAAGGACTTAGAAACAGATATTGGCTATTTATTAGGAAATCACTGTGAATTTAAGGGAGTACATTATATGTTGATATTCTTTGTACTGCATTTTGAAATTATGATTTAGTCTAGCCAACAGCAAAGAAAAATATAAAATATAAAGAGACAAAGTAACCCTCGACTTATTTTTATTTCTACAGAAAAAAAAGCAGTGTCTGGAAAGGCAGTAAAGAGAATGTTGTGAGTTAGAGAGTGCATTTGCCTGTACTGAAAGAAAAAATTCAATTGAAGTGTAAATCTTCAGAGGATGAAAAATAACAGATTTCATTCAGAGTGAAGTTTTTTTTTTCAGAGTTTTCTGCAGGGAAAGTAATAAAAAAATGTGAAGAAGCTTTCATGTGATCTTATAAAATAAAAAATTTACTCTTGAACCATTCACAGTGATATGAAGGATATTAATTTCCTCTATGAGTCTTTTACTTTAGGCCAGAAGGTACACTTGTAATTACTTAATCTTAACCTCAGGATTTGACAGCTCATGAACTTTTGTATTGACATTAATGAACCCATTTAGGCAAAAGTAAAATACTGATCAACACAGACATCTTGGTTTCTTTAGAAAATTAATAAGGGAAGTTCTCTGTATGAGAATTTACTGTGAGTGCCTTGAGAATTAACTGATGTAATGGTAGGTCTTGATTAATTGAAGAAGAAAAAAAACATTTTATAGGTGATAGTGTAGGAAATTACCACACTATATCAAGTCATCTCCAAATTTCATTATTTCTTTTTTTCCCCTTCTTTTATTATTCCTTAAACAATGAGTGCTGAATAAGATTAGTGGATTGACACTTAGAAATCAAAAACCTTGGGAAAGAATACAGTTCATTAACAAAGTAATTAACTCTGTCATAATCTAAATACCACTACAAGTCAATGGAATTAATGAAACTAAATTTATAGACACCAGGAATCAGAATTGTCTTACACACAGAATCTATTCTTCTTGCTCTTTCAGAAGTTATAACTATCTATAATGCCTAGAATACTAGCTACTCCATCCCTTACCCTAGTTTTCCATGTGCCTGAATAAAGATAGGCTGCAGGACATTGAATTAGAGGTTTTTCACTTAACAAGCTCAGTACCAAATAGACATATTATCTTGGCAGAGTCAATGAGTAGCATAAATGGAACAACTTTTGCTCCTCCGGGGCCCTGTTATCTCTCTAAGGTTGTGCCCCGCAATGCAGAAGGCAAACAACCACGTCATTGTATTATCATGAATGCTAAAGAAACAGAACTCTTTCTGTAGTCATAGCATGTGGCAACACCAAATGATTCCTGTTACTCACCTACACATTTAAACAGAATTCTGCCCTCCAGCCATAATGCTGCAACAACACTAAATGACTCATGGTACTCAGCTATACTGGCTGTGCCTGGAGATTGGAAAAGTGGCCATGTCCTGTTATGTTTCCTGCCACAATCCTATGGCTCTTTTGGAATGAGCATTTTAGGCAGATGGTGACTATCAGAGGCTGAGTAGAAATGTATGTGAAGGTCTGAAAATGTTTAGAGTAACGAAAATAGAGGAAAGGTTTTGACCATTCTGTGTTGTAAAATTACATTTTGATCTCAAGTATGAAAGTCAATCTTGACGCTTGCTAGAATAAAATGTTATTGCCATACTCTTGCCATAAAAAGAGCCCAGAAATGGAGCTTGCCCCATTATTTCTTTTTGACATCTTTGGGAATATAATTTCAATATTTACTGTCTTAAAAATTTCAAATAAACCAGCCTTCTTTCTATACTAACCCCCCAGGAATAATAGACCCTCCTAATTGGTGACCTCAGAATCTGTATGAAATAGGCATTATTCAATCAAAGCAGGGGTCAGATTCCTCAAGAAAGACACAAATTTTCTCAACTGGCATGTCATTATCTCATTGCATAGACAGCATTTGGCTTTGAATAGATGTGGACTTAGCCTTTGATATTTAGACCATTCTTAAACCAGATTTGTTAAAAAACATGGGAAAAGATTGATCTCTACAATTGGTTAGATATATTACTTTGACCTTTGGATGAAATGGGCTCATTCCTTCAAGACTTTTATCAGACCCAGAACTATCAGTGATGCTTGCTTCAGGGTTGGCTTTCTGCAGAGCTGGCCATAGACAAGCCTGTTTCTTGATCTTATCTAGATAATCCTCCATTATGACTTCTCCCTGCAATAAGCACAGCTGTAATAATTGAATATAAATTTGTTCATGTCCAATCCTTACCTGGTTGTAATCTGTATCTTAAACTGGTTGATTATCAGTTGTCCTTCCTTAAATATTCACTTTCCTGAACCACCCAAATACAGATAAATGGACACTAATCGTTTTCACCAAAAAGCATATTGTGAGTAAAGCCAATATTATCATTTTAAGAGTACTAAGAGTATTATGAGTATATTTAGCATTTCTTAGCACAAATGATTCTACTTTTCTACCAATAACAGCAGAAAGACACATAAAATTTATTCACTACTAATCTCACAATGACCATTTAATAAAATAAAGAAATTGGGAAAATATTTTTTCTTATTTATATTGAACACTGATATTAACCAATGTAAGCCTGGTGTTCTAGCCACACATTGTCCAATATTTTTCATTTAGTTAGTTCTAAAATCTGTATTTAAAATATTAATTCATTTTATATAATGATTTTAAGTTAATAACTTGGTTATACCATTAACTGGGACAGGGGGGAACAAAATAAAATGGCACAAAGCTTTGGACCTGGATATTGTTAGAATAGAATGGATTTTATTTTGTTTGAATAAGCCTCCCTCCATTCAAATGACAGACAAAATTGACTCAGATATTCAGATATCAAATCTCTTGTCAGTAGAATTATGATTCAACGTTTGCTTATTGTATTTTCTGATAAACTTATTAATTTTTTTACTATCAAATCTCTAAATTATAAATAAATTCTATTACAATACAATTAATTATGGGTGTTGTAAGTTAAGGATCCTATTTTATTTTGTCTCTTACGGGTGGACAGTTGTCATAGAATTATGGTTCATTCCTTTTAATGGTTGAATAATATTCCATTGTATGTATATACCACATTTATTACTTATTCATCTGGTGATGGACACTTGAGTTATTTCCACCTTTTTGTTTTTGTGAGTAATGCTGCTATGAACATGAGGGTACAAATATCCATTTAAATCCCCGCTTTTAGTTCTTTGGGGTATATACTAAGAAGTGGTATCACATGGTAATTCTATTTTCACATTTTTGAGAAACTGCCAAACCGAGTTCCACAGTGATTGTACCATTCTACAGTGACACCAGGAATGCATAAATTGGTTCTGATTTCTCTGCATCCTAACATTTGTTTTTTAAATAATAGCCATCCTAGTGAGTGTGAAGTGGTATCTCCTGTTTTGTTACAGTTTTTGAATAAATGGGTGTTTTAGCCAACTTTTTTCTGCATCTTTTGAAATTACACTATGATTCTGATAATGTAGTGAATTGATTTTTTTTAAGGGTACACCATCCCAGTATTCCTGGGGTAAATACGACCCATGATATGTAACATATCTTCTCTATATGATGCTGGATTATAGCCTATAACTTAAGACTTTACCTATAATTGACCTTTAATATGTTGAATTTAAGGTTGGAATAGCTTCATACAATAATTTGGGGAAAGTGCTCTTTTTCTACCCTCTAAAGAAATATATGGTATTGAAACCATCAATTCCTTGAAAATATATCTAAAAACATTTGTCTGGTAGGAAGTTTATTTACCAATTCATTCAATAACTTATTCAGGTTTATTGTTTTTCTTAAGTTAATTATCAAATTTTATTTCTCCAGCCATTTTACACTTTTGTCTGTTTCAAATTTTTTATGTCAAGTTAATTATGACTTTTTTCTTTTGTTTCTCTATAAAATTTATTTTTGATTTCTGCACTTTTCCCTTTATCTGCCCTATTCAGAAATTTTTCTGTTTTATTTATTTTCCAAAATATAAAATTTTCATTTCATCTTTTAATTTTTCTTTTCAACTTCATTAATTACTACCATATTAAGATCATCTTCTAAATCTATTTCATTGGCTCATTCCATTTTTGCATTTTTAAGTTCTTAATTTCAATGTTTAACTCATTTATAGTCAGTCTATTTTCTTTTCTTTTATAAACATGTAAGAGTATACCTACCCCTTAAAGCCTCTTTCAGTATGTTCCACAAGTTTTGATAATTAGTATTCTCATTCAGTCCTGTATTAGCCAGGGTTCTCTTGGCAAACAGAATAACAGGAGATATCTGTCAATAATATGAGATTTTAAAACAGTCTCTCATGCGACCGTGGGGATGCACAAGTCCAGGTTCCGCAGGCGGGCTGCAAACCAGGGGCTCTGATGAAAGTCCAATGAAAGGTCCTTGATGAATTTCTGGGAGAAGTTGGCTGTCCAAAGATGACCTGGGAGATTCTCTCTGAATGTTGATATCACTTCCCCTTTTCCTAGTGGGTCACTAGGGTTATAGTGAGTGGTGCCACTTCCATTTCCACTCCTTGATTCCTGGACCCATTAATCCTGGTTATGGGAGAAACAGCACCATAGAGAGGACACTGATTTAGAGCATACACAGCCTCCTGGAGAACATTGCCCCAGCCCTGCAAGGTATTGCCACCTAGTTGGTACTGTAATTGAGTCTTCAAAAGGCCATTCCACTGTTCTATTAATCCAGCTGCTTCAGGGTGATGGTGAACATGGTAAGACCAGTGAATTCCATGGGCATGTGTCCAGTCCCACACATCATTTGCTGTGAAATGGGTTCCTTGATCAGAAGCAATGCTGTGTGGCATGCTATGGCGGTAGATAAGACATTTGGTAAGTCCATGGATGATAGTTTTGGAAGAAGCATTGCATGCTGGAAATGCAAACCCATAGCCAGAGTATGTGTCTATTCCAGTTAAAACAAATCGCTGTCCCTTCCATGGTGGAAGTGGCCCAATGTAGTCAACCTGCCACTAGGTAGCAGGCTGGTCACCTCGAGGAATGGTGCCATATCAGGGACTGAGTGTGGGTCTCTGTTCCTGGCAGATTGGGCATTCAGCAGTGGCTGTAGCCAAGTCAGCCTTGGTGAGGGGAAGACCATGTTGCAGAGCCCATGCATAACTTCCATCCCTACCTCCACGGCCACTTTGTTCATGAGCCCATTGGGCAATGACAGGAGTGGCTGGGAAAGAGACTGAGGATTAGCCACAGAGCAGGTCATCTTATCCACTTGATTATTAAACTCTTCCTCTGCTGAAGTCCCCCTCTGGTGAGCATTCACGTGGGTCACAAATATGTTCATGTTTTTTGCCCACTCAGAAATGTTTATCCACATAGCTTTCCCCAGACCTCCTTGTAACCAATTTTCCAGTCATGTTCCTTCCAAGTCCCTGACCATCCAGCCAAACCATTGGCAACAGCCCATGAATCAGTGTACAAACGCACCTCTGGCCATTTCTTCTTCCTAGCAAAATGAACAACTAGATGCACTGATCAAATCTCTGCCCAGTGGGAGGATTTGCCCTCACCGCTATCCATCAAGGATGTCCCAGAAAAAAGCTGCAGTGCTGCAGCTGTCCACTTTCGGGTGGTACCTGCATATAGTGCAAAACCATCTGTAAACCAGGTCTGAGTTTTCTCATCCTCAGTCAACTGATTGTAAGGGACTCCCCAAGAGGCCAAAGCTGTGGGCTGGGAAAGAAAAGGTAACATGGCAGGGGTGGTGACCATGGGCATTTGGGCTATTTCCTCATGTAACTTACTTGTGCCTTCAGGACCTGCTCGAGCCCTATCTTGTATATACCATTTCCACTTTATTATGAAGTGCTGCTGTGCTCGCCCATCTTTATGGTTTGTTGGGTCAGACAATACCCAGCTTATGATGGGCAACTCAGGTCTCATGGTAACTTGGTGTCCCATGGTTAAGCGTTCAGTCTCTACTAAGGCCCAGAAGCAAGCCAAAAGCTGCTTCTCAAAAGGGGAGTAGTTATCTGCAGAGGATGTCAAGGCTTTGCTCCAAAATCCTAAGGGTCTGCATTGTGATTCCCCTATAGGGGCATGCCAAAGGCTCCAGACAGCATTTCTATTTGCCACTGAAACTTCCAGGACCATTGGATCTGCTGGATCATATGGTCCAAGTAGTAGTGCAGCTTGCACAGCAACCTGGACCTGTCACAGGGCTTCCTCTTGTTCCAGTTCCCAATCAAAACTAGCAGCTTTTCTGGTCACTCGGTAAGTGGGCCATAGTAGCACACCCAAATGAGGAATGTGTTG
>JAQZBX010017400.1:0-35607 GCA_029593785.1 Cabassous unicinctus | reverse complement strand
AGTCACACCTCACTGACGTAGTCCAATCAAAAATCCTAAAGAGGTCTTATAAAGTAATCTAATAGAAGGGTATCATACCCAGAGGAATAGATTAATTTATAAATAGATTAGTTTCCCTTTTTGGGATTCATAAAATAATTTCAGACTGCCACAGATACCACACAAGAGGGCAAAAAGGAATCAACTAAAATTTCAATGAATTGCTAAAGGCTGAATGTCAGTTAGTTTGACAGTATAGAATCCCTGGAAGCCTCAGTCATAAAGGGTACTTTGCAGCTCCATCACAGGCTCATTTTCCATGGAAAATTTCTGTGTGTTCATGAAAAAGATTGGGGATGGGGCAGGAGACTGGAGAGAGCTTCCAATTGCTATAGGCTTGAAGGAGAAGATCAGTTGCCTTTGGTAGAAAGGAATGAAGTCCCACCTCTTGCTTGGTCACTTCTCTGAAAAGCCCTAAGCATCTGGGAGAGGGGCAGTAAATGCTGTCACCACCAGGGCACAGATAAAGAACAACTGCTGCTGGAAAAAGAAAAAAAACAACAACTCCTTTACTCTTGGATGAGGGGCAAGAAAGAGTATTGAGCCAATACTGATACCGTTAGAAGTTTCCTACCTCTAGGGGAGAGGTAGAAAACATTCTCACACACAAGAATTACCACGGATACAAATCAGAGTTTGACTGCCATGAGGAGGAGGGAAAGGAACATTGAGAAAACCCTACTTCATAACTCAAGCACACAGTGCATCAACAAGAGTCTCCTCCTCATCAGTCTAGTAAACAGTAGCAAGCTACTGTAGCCTAATTCTTGGGGAGAGATGACAGAATAGAGAGAGACTGGCCCCCCAACCCTGTGGCACAAGTGTAAAGTGATGGTTGAAAGATGAAGGTGGATCATAAACATTGATAAAAACCCTAAAGCAGCTCCCCTGCCACCCTAAAAATAGGGCATTATTAGAGCCATTTGATGCTGATGGTATACTAAAGGTAGTTATAACAACAGTAATACCCAGACTCAACTACATTCCTGACTAGATTGACACCATCCTCCTTACTTACTGCCTGAGAAGAGGTGTGACCATTTCTAGGCATAAACAGTCTTGTATAAGCTATACAAGATGTCTAATATTCAATCAAAAATTATAAAACACATGAAAAAACAGCCAATTTTTAAATTTTTAAAATTTTATTGTCATTTTGTGTGTTAAAAAAATTTTTTTTGCTCCTTTTTATTTTATTTTATTTTATTTTTGAAAACAGGCAATTTTCAAGAGTCAATGTTATCAACAGAACATGACCCAGGCATGATCCAGATATGAAAATTTAGAGACTGAAATTTAAAAATAATCATTAATATATTACATAATGTAGTAGAACTAATGGAGAATTTCAGCAGAGATAAAATGATTAGAAAGGGTCAAATGGAAATACTATGAAAATCAACCATAATATCAGGAATATCAGAAATAATAGGCCTTTGTCCTATTCATCAATTGAATTGACACAGAAAAGAATCAATGAACTTAAAGAGAGCTTAATAGATATAACCAAGGCTGTAATAATAAAAGAATGTAAGAAAAGGGAATAGTAAAACAGAAGAGATCATCCAAAAACTGTGGGATGATATAAAACAGCCTAACAAATATGAAATTATAATCCCAGAAGTAGATGAGAGAGGATAGAACAGATGAAATATTTGAAGATAAAGTAATCAAGATTTTTTTTCCAAAATAAAGACATTAAACCACAGATCTAATGTGCTGAGAATCATAAGCAATAATTAAGCACACACATACCTAGACACACCATAAATAAACTGCTGGAAACCAAAGATAAAAAGTAAAACTTGAAAGCAGTCAGAGGGGAAAAACAAATTACATACAGAGGAACAAAGGTAAAAATTACTGTATACTTCTCATCAAAAGTATACAAGCTAGAAGACAATGGAGTGACATATTTAAAGTATCAAAAGGAAAAAAAACTAATATGCCAATCAAGAATTTTATACCAATGAAAATATCTTTCAAATATGAATGTGAATTAAAGAGCACTTAAGAGTATATAAAATTGAGAGAATTTATTGTCATCAGTAGGCAAGGAGAAATGATCAGTTTCTTCAGAGAGAAGGAATATGAAAGCAGCCAGACACATGTATCCACAAAAAGAAATTAAGTACTCCATTTATAAGGGATTTTTTTCTAATTTTAATTGCTGTAAAGATAAGTGACTGTCTAAAATAAAAATAGTAATATATTGTGGGTTTATAACATATGTAAAATTAAAATATTTGACAACAATAGTGCAAAGGATGGGAGAAAGGAATCAGAAGCATACTGTTGTAAGGTTTTTATATATACTTGAAGTAGTATAATATTCAAAAGGTTGACTGTGATAAGTTTTAAAGATGTATATTGCCTAAGGCAACCACTAAAACAATTAGAAATAGAGGTATATCTAATATATCAATGGTGAAAATTAAATGGAATCACACATTAAAAAACCTCAATCCAACAGTAGGCAGAAAAAGAGGAGAAAAAAAGGAACAGATGGAAAAATAGAAAACAAATCTCAAGATGGTATATTTAAATCCAACACTGTCAATGATTACATTAAATAATTTAAGCACCCAAATGAGAAGACAGAGATTGCCATATTGGGGGAGGGCCACAAGAATCACTTCAATAAATCCATTTAAAATGTTAAGACATAGGCTAATGTTAAAAAGATTCAAAACGACATCCCTTGCAAACACTAACCCAAACAAAGCAAGAGAGGCTATTGTAATATCAAATAACTTAGATCTCAGAACAAAGAATATTACCAGAGGTAATGGCATCATGATAAAAGGGTCAATTCACTTATTCATTGGTAAATTTTATCAAACATTTAAAGAAGAAAAAATGCCAATTCTACACACATTTTTTTTAGAAACTAGAAGAGTAGGAAACACTACCCAAAGCATTTTTATGAGGCCAGCAGTACCATGATAGAAAAACCACTTAAAGATGTTGCAAGAAAAAGAAATCTACAGATCAACATTTGTCATGAACACCGACATAAAAATATCAACAAAATGTAAGTAATTGAAGTCAGCAATATATTAAAAAGTAACACATCACGAAAAAGTGGTATTTATTATGAATGCAAGGTTGATTCAACATTAGAAAATATCAGTTGACAAAAGAAGAATCAAATGTCCATCTCAATAGAAGTATAAAAGCCTTTTGACATAACTTAACATACATACATGATATAAAAATAAAATTCTCAGGAAGCTAAGAATAGATGAGAACTCCCTCAAGTTGATGAAAGGCATCCATAAAAACTACAGCTAACATCATACTTAATGGTGAAAGACTGAATGGCTTCCCCTTAAGTTTGGGAATAAGGTAAGGATGTCTGCACTTGCTCCTTCTATTCAACACTATTTTCCTATTCAGTGCAATAAGGCAAGAAAAAGAAATAGAACATTTACAAATTGGAAAAGAAGAATTAAAACTCTTTATTCATAGACTATATGATTTTCTACAAAGAAAAAAAACCCCCAAATCTACAAAAAAGCTATTAGAATAAGTGAGCTTAACAAAGTTTGGAATACAAGGCCAATATACAAAAATCAACTGTATGTCTACATATTAATCAAAAATAGAAAGTTATATTAAAACAACACTACTATTCCCAATAGCACACAAAAAAATAAAATACATATAACAAAATATGTGCAAGATTTGTGTGCTGAAAACTTAAAACCACAGAGTAGAGGATTAAAGAAGACATAAATGGAGAGATTTACTGTGATCATGATTTGGAATACTCAATAGTGTTAGAATGTCAATTCTCCCCAAATATATATATCCAGGGTTTTTTTTTTTTTTTTTTTTTTAAGAAATGTACAAGCTAATTCTAAAATTTGTATGTAAAAAAATACACAAAGGAATTGAAAAGAATAAAAAGTTGGAGCACCCAAACCAACCTGATTTCAAGACTCACTAAAAACTGATAGTAATCTGGATAGTGTGGTATTGAGAGAAAAAACAGACACAGAGTAATGGAGCAGAATAGAAAGCTGAGAAATAGATCTACACAACTTATTTTTCAACAAAGAGACCAGAACAATTTAGTAGAGAAAACTTATCTTTTCAACAAATGATGCTGGAATGATTGGAAACTCAATTGCAAAAACAAACAAACAAAACCAACTACAAAAAACAGATAACTTAGATCCCTATCTCACAGTAATGTAGGAAAAGGAACTCAAAATGGATCATAGGCCAAAATGTGAAACCTAAAATTATAAAATGCCTGTAAAAGCAAAACAAATGAGAAAACCTTTGTGACCTTAGATTAGACAAAGATTTATTTATTAGCTATGACACAAAAAGCATGAATCATAAAAAAAAAAATTACAAGTTGGACTTCAAAAATGATAAATTTTTCTCTATGTAAAGTATGGTTAAAAAATGAAAAGCAAGACACACATTGGACGTAAATATTAAACACCTATCTGATAAAGGATTGGTATCCAGAATATATAAAGAACTCCAACACTCAAAAATAAGAAAACAAACAATCTGATTTTAAAATGTGGTCAAAACTTGAACTGACACTTCACCAAAGAAGATAAACAGATGGAAAAAAAAAAAGAAAAAATATGAAAAAAGCTCACAATAATTAGTCATCAGGGAAATGCAAATTATAACTATGACATCTTTCCAAATGGCTAAAATAAAAAATCTGTTAATCTTAAGTGTTTGCAATAATGAATCAAATGGAACTCTGATATGTTGCTGATGGAAGTGGAAAATTTTACTGCCGCTTTGGTAAACAGTTTGATGTTTTTTCACAAATTGTACGTGCACTTGCCATATGATCCAGCAATATCAGTACTAGTAATTTACTCAAATAAATAACCATGTCCATACAAAAACCTGTATGCCAGTGCTTACATTGTCTTTATTCATAATCCCCCAAAATTGGAAACAACTGAAATGTTCATCTACTGGTGAATGCATAAACAAAATATGGTAAATCCTTTCATAAGATACCACTTAGCAATAAAAGAATGAAGTACTAATGCATGCAACAACATAGATGGATCTCAAATATGTTATGCCAAGAGAAAGAAGTCTGTCTCAAATGGCTGCATACTTCATGATTCCATTTATATGACATCCTGGGAAAGACAAACTATGGAGGCAGAGAAATTGGTTTCAAAGGGACACAAACTTTTTGGAGAGAGAGTAATGTTCTGTGTCGTGGTTATGGTGTTGGATACACAAGGATACACAACTGAGTGAATTCATAGAACTGTACACCTTAAAAAGTATCAGTTTTACAATGTGTAAATTATATCTCAACAATCTAATTTAAAAAATAAGGTAGATATAGAATGAAGGATCATTCTTCAGAGTGAAAGTTTCTTCTTATTTCAAAAAATAAACTGTTGATCTGTTATCAGGTATAACTTCTATTTATTTTTATTATAAATTATTTTTTAAAACAATTTTATTGATACATATTAATAAAACATACAATTCATCCAAAGTGTACAACCAATGGTATATGGTATAATCACATAGTTATGCATTTATCACTTCAATCATTAATGAGCATTTTCATTATTTCAAAAATAATAATAAACAAAAAACAGACAAACAAGAAAATTCCTCACCTCTCAAACGCTCTGTTTCCCCTGCTGTACATAGCTGCTATTTCTGGCTATTCTTGCACAATTATTTGTTTATTAAGCAGTTTTATTGAGATATATTCACATACCATATGATCTATCCAAAGTGTTTAATCATGGCTTTTAGTATAATCACAATGTTGTACATTCATCATCTCAAAAATTTTAGGACAATTTCATTACTCCAAAAAGAAAGACTCCACACCCCTTATAATTCCTTTCCCAGTCCTACATAACCACTAATCTAATTTCATCTTTATAAATTGATTTATAAATTGATTTATACATTTTATATAAATGGAATCATACAATATGTAGTACTCTTTGGTCTCTTTCACTTAGTATAATGCATTTTTTGGGGGTCTGATATTAACCTTTTGTAGTATTAACATATTTGTTCAGATTCAAAGAAAAATGGTCTTATATATGCATTTTACCCAAATTCATATTTCACATAATATATTTAGTTCATAATAGTGCACTCATACAGTATTTGTCCTTTTCTGTCTGGCTTCACTCAACATAATGTCCTCCAGGTTCATCCATGTCGTCATATGTTTCATGGACTTCATTTCTTCTTACTGCTGCATAATATTCTATCATGTGTATACACCACAATTTGTTTATCCATTCATCAGTTGACGGACACCTGGGTTATTTCCAACTTTTGTCTATTGTGAATAACACTGCTAGGAACATCGGTGTGCAGATGTCTATTCATGTCACTGCTCTCAGTACTTCTGGGTATATACCTAGCAATTGTATTGCTGAGTCCCATGGCAAGTCTATGTTCAACTTCGTTAGGAACTGCCAAACAGTCCTCCGCAATGGCTATACCATTCTACATTCCCACCAACAGTGAATAAGCGTTCCTATCTTTCCACATCCTCTCCAACATTTACAGTTTTCCGACTATTTAATAGCAGCCAGTCTAATAGGTGTGAAATGATATCTCATTGTAGTTTTGATTTGTATTTCCCTAATTGCTAGTGATGTTGAACAATTTTCATGTGTTTCTTTGTCATTTGTATTTCTTCTTTGGACAGTTGTCTTTTCAAGTCTTTTACCCATTTTAAAATTGGATACTTTGTCTTTTTATTGTTTAGTTATATGATCTCCTTAAATATCATGGATATTAAACCCTTATCAGATATGTGATTGCCAAATACTTTCTCCCATTGAATTGGCTGCCTTTTCACCCTTTTGACAAAGTCCTCTGAGGTGCAAAAGTGTTAAATTTTGAGGAAGTCCCAATTATCTATTTTTTCTTTTGTTGCTTGTACTTTGGGTGTAAGGTTTAAGAAACTACCACCTACCATAAGATCTTTTTTTAAAAAATATTTTTTATTTTTTAAAAAAGATACTTAGATTATAAAAATGTTACATAAAAAATAGAGGGGATTCCCATATGTCCCACTCCCTACACCTCCCACATTTTCCCACATTAACAACATCCTTCATTAATGTGGCACATTCTTTACAATTGAGGAACATATTCTGGAGCATTGCCACTAAGCATGGATCATAGTTTACATTGTAGTTTACTCTCTCTCCTGCACAATTTTGTAATTTTGGCAAGATATATAATGGCCTGTATCTGTCATTACAATGTCATTCAGGACAATTCCCAAGTCCTGAAAATGTCCTCATATTTCATCTGTTTTTCCCTCTCCCTACCCTCCAAATCTCCAGTGGCTACTGCCTCCATCCACATCAATGATAGAATTTTTTCCATTGCTAGAATCACAATAAGTCTATAGTAGAATACCAGTAAGTCTACTTTAGTCCATAGTTCACTCCCCAATCCTGAGGATTCTGGGATGGTGATGCACACTCCACCTCTAATTGAGAGGGGCCTTCGATCCCATGGGGCAGATGGATGGGACACTCTTGCTTTCAGTTGTAGACTCTGTGGGTTCCTTGTGATGCTCTCTGTCCACCATCATCTCCTTGTTAGTTGTTCTAGTTGAATCCAATGAACTGGAGAGTAGGTGTTGCAACTCAGTTGAGATTCAGGGCCCAGCTGGTACAAGAACAGCCCAAAGATTTAAGTTTCTTTGACGTACACCTATCAACTCTAGTACTAATTATAGGTTCAAATAGAAGGGTCAGAGAGCCATGTGTAGGGAAACCACAATTGTGTCCAACTCTGTCATATTGGGGACCATAAATTCCAAAGTAGGGCCCACTCCAAGGCATCAAACTCATGAGCTATCTGCCCTGACTGTAGTGTCTGGATGTTTCCAGAGCCCTCAGGAGCCCTGCTATTTGAGGTAGTATTTACTTTCGCAATCAATGAGATCCTGCTGAGATGTGCATAAGTGTAACCTCCTGACTCACTTTTAAGTCTTTTAGCCATATAAACTCATTTGTCTTTACTACCACAAGATCTTGAAGGTGTTTTCCTACATTTTCTTCTAGAGGTTTTATGGTTGTTTGTTTTTATATTTAGGTCCTTGATCCATTTCAGTTAATTTTTGTATAAGGTGTGAGATAGGGGTCTTCTTTCTTTCTTTTGGATATGGCTATCCAGTTTTCCCAGAACCATTTCTTGAATAGACTGTTCTGGACCAGCTGGGTGGGCTTAACAGCCTTGTCAAAAATCCCTTGACTATAGATGTGAGGGTTAATTTCTGAGTTCTCAATTTGGCTCCATTGGTCAACCTGTCTGTTCTTATGCCAGTACCATGCTGTTTTTTACCACTGTAGCTAAGTAATAAGCTTTCAAGTCAGAAGAGAGAGTCCTCCAATTTCGTTCTTCTTTTTTAAGACATTTTTGGTTATTTTGGGCCCCTTACACTTCCAAATAAATTTGATTATTGGCTTTTTGATTTCTGCAAAAAGGCTATTGGGATTTTTATTGGGATTGCATTGAATCTGTAAATCAGTTTGGATAAAATTGATGTCTTAATGAAATGTCCTTCCATTTATTTAAGTCTTCTTCAATTTCTTTTAGCAATGTTTTGTAGTTTTCTGAATACAAGTCCTTTATGTCTTTGGTTAAGTTTATTCCTAAATATTTGATTGTTTTAGTCACTAATATAAATGGAATTTTAAAAAATTTCCTCAGATTTCACATCAGTAGTGTATAGAAACTCTATTGATTATTGCATATTAATCTTGTATCCCTCCAATTTGCTGAACTCATCTATTAATTCTAGTAGCTTTGTTGTAGATTTTTCAAGATTTTCTAGATATAGGATCATGTCAGTGAATAGTGAAAATTTTATTTCTTCCTTTCCTATTTGGGTGCCTTTTATTTCTTTATCTAGCCATTGCTCTAGCTAGAACTTTTAGGACAATGCTGAATAATAATGGTGACAGTGGGCATCCTTGTCTTGTTGCTGATAGTGGTAAAGCTTTCAGTCTTTCACCATTGAGTGCAATGCAGCTGAAGATTTTCATGTATGTGCTTTACCATATTTAGAAAGTTTCCTTCTACTCCTATCTTTTGGAGTGTTTTTATCAAGAAAGGGTGCTGTATTTTGTCAAATGCTTTTTCTGCATCAATCAAGAGGATCATGTGATTTTTCTTCTTCAATTTATCAATGTGGTTTATTACACTAATTGATGTTCTTGTTTTGAACCACCCTTACATACCTGGGATAAAATCCACTTGATCGTGGTGTATAATTCCTTTATGTGCTTTTGGATTCAGTTTGCAAGTATTTTGTTGAGGATTTTTGCATCTATATTTATTACAGATATTGGTCTATAATTTTCTTTTTTTGTAGTATCTTTATCTGGTTTTGGTATTTGGGTGATGTTGGCTTCATAGAATGAGTTTGGTATCATTCTTTCTTGTTCAATTTTTTAGAAGACCGCTATTATGTTGTTATTGAATGATTGGTAGAATTCACCTCTGAAGCCATCTGGTCCTGGGCTTTTCATCTTTGGGAGGTTTTTGATTACTGATTCAATCTTTTCACTTGTGACTGGTTTGTTGAGGTCTTCTGTTTCTTAGGGTTAGTGTAGGCAGTTCATGTGTTTCTAGGAATCTGTCCATCTCATCTAAATATTCTAGTTTTTTGGCGTATAGTTGTTCATAGTATCACCTTATGCTCTGTCTTATATCTGCGGGATCAGTGGTAATGTCCCGCACCCCCCCTCATTTCTGATTTTATTTATTTGTGTCTTCTCTCTGTTTTTCTTTGTCAGTCTACCTAAGGGTTTGTCAATTTTGTTGATCTTCTCAAAGAACCAACTTTTGTTTTTGGTGATTCTCTCTATTGTTTTTTGTTTTTTTTTTTTTTCCTTGATTTCATTTATTTCTGCTCTGATCTTTACTATGTCTTTCTTTTGGCTTGGTTTGGGTTTAGTTTGCTGTTCTTTTTCTAGTTCCTCCAGGTGTGTAGTTAGATCTTCAATTTTAGTTTTTTCTTCTTTTTAACGTAAGCATTGAAGTCTATAAATTTTTCTCTCAATACTGCCTTTGTGATGTCCCATAGATTTTGATATGTTGTATTCTCATTTTCATTTGTCTCAAGATATTTTCTAAATTCTCTTGCAATTTCTTCTTTGACCCATTGATTATTTGAGTGTGTTGTTTAATCTCCATATGTTTATGAATTTTCCCTTTTTTCTGTCCATTATTGATTTCCAGCTTCATTCTGTTATGATCAGAGAAAGAGTTTTGTATAATTTCAATCTTTTTAAATTTATTGAGAATTGTCTTGTGACCCAACATATAGACTATCTTGAAGAAAGATCCATGGGCACTTGAAAAGAATGCATATCCTGCTGTTTTGGGGTGCAATGCTGTATAGATGTCTGTTAGTTCTAGTTCCTTTATCATATTATTCAAGTTCTCTGTTTCTTTATTTATCCTCTATCCAGATGTTCTATCCAATACTGAGAATGGTGTATTGAAGTCTCCAACTATCATTGTAGAGACATCTATTTATCCCTTCAGCTTTGCCAGTGTGTGCCTCATGTATCTTGGGGCATTCCTGTTAGGTGCAAAAATATTTAGTAAAGTTATTTCTTCTTGCTGAATTGTCCCTTTTATTAATATATAGTGATTTTCTTCATCCTTTATAACAATTTTGCACTTAAAATCTATTTCGTTGATATTAATATCACTACTTCAGCTCTTTTGTGGCTACTATTTGCATGGAATATCTTTTTCCAACCTTGCCCTTTTAGCCTGGTTGTGTCTTTACATCTGAGGTGAGTATCTTGTAGACAACACATAGACGGCTCATATTTTTAAAATTCATTCTATCAATCTATGTCTTCTGATTGGGGAATTCCAGCCATTAACATTCAATGTTAGTACTGTAAAGGCATTACTTACTTAATCCATTTTGATCATCGGCTTTCTGTTGTCATATTGTACTATTGTCTATCTTTTTACCCTTTAATTTTCCTGTTATAATTATCCTCATTTCTAAACTCTTCTCCATGTCTCTCACCCTTGTTTTTTCCTTTTGGGCTGCAGCACTTCCTTTAGTGTCTCTTGTAATACTGGTCTTTTGGTAACATATTGTATGTTTTTGTTTGTCTGTGAAGACTTTGAACTCCTCTTCATTTTTGAAGGACAGCTTTGCTGGATACAGAATTCTTATCTGGCAGTTTTTCTCTTTCAGTACCTTGAATATATCATACCACTTTCTCTCTCCTCCCTGGTTTCTGATGAAAGGTCGGCACTTAATCTTATTGAGTTTCTCCTGTATGTGATGCTTTGCTTTTCTCTTGTTGCTTTCAGAGTCTTCTCTTTACCTCTGATATTTGTCATTCTGCATAGTAGGTGTTTCAGGGTAGGTCTATTTGTGTTTATTCTGTTTGGTGAGCATTGTCTTTCTTGGACATTGATATTTATGTATTTCATAAAGGTAGGGAAGTTTCCAGTCATTATTTCCTCAAATATTCTTTCTGCCCCTTTTCCATTTCCTTCTCCTTCTCAAATGCCAATAATGTGTATATTTTTGCATTTTGCTTTGGCATTCAATTCCCTGAGATCCTGTTCCATTTTTTCCATTCTCTTCTCTTTCTATTCTCCTCTCTTTTCCAGTTCAGATGTACTGTCTTCAAAATTACTAATTCTGTCTTTGAGCAATTCAAATCTGCTCTTACATGACTCTAATGTATTTTTTAATCAATTTTAATAATACATATTAATAAAGCATATAATTTATCCAAGGTGTACAATCAATGATATTTGCTAAAATCACGTATTTGTGCATTTATCACTTCAATCATTATTAGAGCATTTTCCTTATTTTAATAATAACAAACAAAAAAATAGACAAAGAAACAAGAAAATTCCTTACCTCTCAATCTCTCTATGCTTCCCCCACTGTACATAGTTGCAGTTTCTGGCTATTCTATCCAAAGTGCATAATCAATGACTTTTAGTATAATCACAATGTTGTACATTCATCATCTTAAAAAATTTTAGAACAATTTCATTACTCCAAAAAGAACGATTCCAGACTCCTTAGCATTCCTTCCTCAGACCTACATAACAACTAATCTCCTCTCTCTTTATGAATTGATTTATATTTACAATTTATATAAATGGAACCATACAATATGTAGTAGTCTGTATCTGGTCTCCTTCACTTAGTATAATGTTTTTTTAAATGCCTGATATTAACACTTTGTAGTATTAACTTACATTTTTTCAGCTTCAAGGAAAAATGGTCTTATATATGCAATTCTACCCATATGCATATTTCACATAATATATTTATATTTCACAAAATGTGTTTAGTTCATAACAGGGCAATCATAGAATATTTTTCTTTTTGTGTCCGGCTTGCTTCACTCAACATAATGTCCTCCAGGTTCATCCATGTCGTCATATGTTTCATGACTTCATTTATTCTTACTGCTGCATAATATTCCATTGTGTGTATACTCCACAATTTGTTTATCCATTCATCAGTTGATGGACAGTTGGGTTTTTTCCAACTTTTAGCTATTGTGAATAATGCTGCATCGGTATGCAGATATCTATTCATGTCACTGCTGTCAATTCTTCTGGTTATATACCTAGCAATGGTATTGCCAAGTCTCATTGCAAGTCTATATTCAACTTTGTTAGAAACTGCCAAACAGTCCTCCACAGTGGATGTACCATTCTACATTCCCACCAACATTGAATAAGCATTCCTGTCTCTTCACATATTCTCCAACATTTACAGTTTTCTGACTTTGTAATAGCAGCAAGTCTAATAGGTGTGAAATGATATCTCATTGTAGTTTTGATTTGCATTTCCTTAATTGCTAGTGATGTTGAACATTTTTTCATGTGTTTCTTCATCATTTGTATTTCTTCTTTGGACAGTTATCTTTTCAAGTCTTTTGCCCATTTTTTAATCGGATACTTTGTCTTTTTATTGTTTAGTTGTATGATCTCCTTATATATCATGGATATTAAACCCTTATCAGATATGTGATTGCCAAATATTTTCTCCTGTTATGTCGGTTGCCTTTTCACCCCTTTGTCAAAGTCCTATGAGGTGCAAAATTGTTGAATTTTGAGGAGGTCCCATTTATCTATTTTTCCTTTTGTTGCTCGTGCTTTGGGCATACGGTTTAAGAGACTACTGCCTACCACAAGATCTTCTAGGAGTCTTATGCTTGTTGTTGTTATATTTAAGTCCTTGATCTATTTTGATTTAATTTTTGTATAAGGTGTGAGATAAGGGTCCTCTTTCTTTCTTTTGGATATGGCTACCCAGTTCTCCCAGCACCATTTCTTGAATAGACTGTTCTTGACCAGCTGGGTGGACTTAACAGCCTTGTCAAAAATCCCTTGACTCCAGATGTGAGGGTCAATTTCTGAGTTCTTGATTTTGTTCCATTGGTCAATATGTCTGTCCTTATGCCATTACCATGATGTTTTTACCATTGTAGCTACGTAATATGCTTTCAAGTCAAGAAGTGAGAGTCCTCCAACTTCGTCCTTAATTTTTAATGTGGTTTATTACACTAATTGATTTTCTTTGTTGAACCACCCTTGCATACCTAGGATAAAACCCATTTGATCATGGTGTATAATTCTTTTAATATGTTTTTGGATTCTGTTTGCAAGTATTTTGTTGAGGATTTTTGCATTATATTCATTAGAGATACTGGTCTGTAATTTCCTTTTTTCATAGTACCTTTATCTGGTTTTGGTATAAGGGTGATGCTGGCTTCATAGAATGAGATCGGTAGTATTCTTTCCTGTTCAATTTTTTAAAGGAAGAGCTTGAGCAAGATCGGTATTAGTTTATTTTTGAATGTTTGGTAGAATTCACCTGTGAAGCCATCTGGTCCTGGGCTTTTCATCTTTGAGAGGTTTTTGATGACTGTTTCAATCTCTTCACTTGTGATTGGTTTGTTGAGGTCTTCTATTTCTTTTAGGGTCAGTGTAAGTGGTTCATGTGTTTCTAGGAATTTGTCCATCTTGTCTATATTTTCTAGTTTTTTGGCATATCGTTGTTCAGAGTATCCTCTTATGATCTCTCTTATTTCTATGGGGTCAGTTTTAATGTCCCCCCTCTCATTTCTGATTTTATTTGTGTCTTCTCTCTTTTGTTCTTTGTCAGTTTAGCTAAGAGTTTGTCAATTTTGTTGATCTTCTCAAAGAACCAACTTTTGTTTTTGTTGATTATCTCTACTGTTTTTTTGTTTGTTTTTCCCCTCGATTTCATTTATTTCTGCTCTGCTCTATACTATTTCTTTCCATTGGCTTGGTTTGGGATTAGTTTGCTGTTGTGTTTCTAGTTCTTCCAGGTGCAGTTAAATAATCAATTTTAGCTCTTTGTTCTTTCTTAATGTAAGCATTGAGGGCAATAAAGTTCCCTTTCATCAGTGCCTATGTGGTGTTCCATAGGTTTTGATATGTTGTGCTCTCATTTTCATTCATCTCAAGGTATTTGCTGAATTCTCTTGCAATTTCTTCTTTGACCCATTGGTTGTTTAAGAGTGTGTTGTTTAATCTCCATATATTTATGAATTTTACATTTTTCTGTCCATTATTGATTTCCAGCTTCAATCCATTATGATCAAAGAATGTGTTTTGTATAATTTCAATCTTTTTAAATTTATTGAGAATTTTCTTGTGACCCAACATATGGTCTGTCTTGGAGAAGGATCCATGGGCACTTGAAAAGAAAGTATATCCTGCTGTTTTGGGGTGCAATGCTGTATAGATGCCTGTTAGGTTAGTTCATTTATCTTATTATTCAAGTTCTCTGTTTATTTATTCTCTGTCCACATGTTCTATCCAATACTGAGAATGGTTGTATTGAAGTCTCCAACTATTATTGTAGAGACATCTATTTCTCCCTTCACCTTTGCCAGTGTGTGCTTCACGTATCTTGGGGCACTGAGGTTAGATGCACAGATATTTAGAACAGTTATTTCTTTGCTGAATTGCTCCTTTTATTAATATATAATGACCTACTTCATCCCTTCTAACAGTTTTGCATTTAAAATCTACTTTGTCCATTATTAGTATTGCTACTCCTGTTCTTTTTTGGTTACTATTTGCATGGAATATCTTTTTCCAATCTTTCATTTTTAATCTGGTTTTGTCCTTAAGTCTGAGGTGAGTCTCTTGTAGACAACATATAGATGGATTGTATTTTTTTATCCATTCTCTCAGTCTGTGTCTTTTAAGTGGGGAGTTCAAGCCATTAACTTCAAAGTTAGTACTGTAAAGGCATTACTTCATCCATTTTGACCTTTGGCTTTCAATTGCCATATCATACTTAGCTTATTTTTTTATCCTTTCTAATCTTCATTTCTATATTCTTCTCCAAATCTCTTGCCCTTGTTTTTTCCTTTCAGGCTGCAGCACTCCCTTTAGTATCTTTTGTAATTCTGGTCTTTTGGTAACATATTCTATCAGTTTTTGTTAGTCTGTGAAGACTTTGAACTCTGTCATTTTTGAAGGACAGCTTTGTCAAATAAGGAATTCTTGGCTGGCAGTTTTTCTCTTTCAGTACCTTAAATACATCATACCACTTTCTTCTTTCCTCCATGGTTTCTGATGAGAGGTCAGCACTAAATCTTACTGAGTTTCCCTTGTATGCGATGTTTTTTCTTTTCTCTTGCTGCTTTCAGAATATTCTCTTTATCTCTGATATTTGTCATTCTGCATAGTAGGTGTCTCAGGGTAGGTCTATTTGTGTTTATTCTGTTTGGGGAGCATTGTCCTTCTTGGACATTCATATTTATGTCTTTCATAAAGGTAGGGAAGTTTTCAGTCATTATTTCCTCAAATATTCTTTCTGCCCTCCTTCTCAAATGCCAATAATGTGTATGTTTTTGTGTTTCATTTTGTCATTTAATTCCCTGAGATCCTGTTCCATTTTTTCCATTCTCTTTTCTTTCTGTTCTCTTCCTTTTCCAGTTCAGATATTCTGTCTTCCAAATCACTAATTCTCTCTTCAAGAAGTTCATATCTGCTCTTATGTGCCTCTAATATATTTTTTAATCTCATCCATCATGTCTTTCATTCCCATAAGGTCTGTTGCTTTTCTTTGCAGACTTCCAAACTGTTCTTTATGCTCACCCAGTGTCTTCTTAATATCCTTTATCTCTTTAGTCATATTTTCTTTCAATTCTTTAAATTGATTCAGAAGAGTTGTCTGATTATCATTGATTAATTGTCTTAAATCCTGTATCTCTTCAGGATATTTGGTTTGTTCCTTTGACTGGGCCATCTTGTCCTGTTTCCTAGTATAGCTTGTTATTTTTTGCTGATGTCTAGGCATCTGAATATGTTGGTGAATTTACTGTGATAGCCAATTTCTCTCTCTTGCCTATTGTTATTATTTTTTCAAAGCTCTTCTTTGATATTTGGTTCAACTTATCCTAAGTTTTTAAAATTACCCACCTTATGCTGTCAAAATTATTCCAGGGACTCACTAATGGGGTGCAGAAGTTAGAGAACAGAGAGACCCAATTGGTTTTTGTCCATGCAATTTCCACATTGGCCAGTAGATGGCTTTTGTTGGCACACTTTTCCACAGAGGTGTATCTCTCCAGTTTTATTTGTTTTGGTGTAGCCAGAGCCGGTATTCAAAGTGGGCTCTGCTGGCTGAATTCACTGAATAAAATCCCCCCGACTTCCCTTGTAACAGCTGACAGGGAGGAAGATATCTGCTTCCCTCTCAGTCAGCTGCAATAAGCCAGGGGTTTTACCCCTGCTTAATATCTTGGGGATGGGGCAGAAAGTCCTTCCCAGCAGTCAGGAAGTTTAGTGACTCACGGTTTTTTTGTTTCAGCTTCTTCATCTCTCTGTCCCTCACCCTCCTGGGAGTTGTGAAGCACTCTCCTGGTCTGCTGACCGCCAAAGCACGTCCTTTGGGCACCTTTTGTCTCTTTCTCTGTTGCTTTTGCGAGAGAGCTGAGCCTTGCCTGCCTAATCTGATGCCATCTTCCCACAATTCTCTATTTATTTTTATTACAAATTTTGTAGAGTCCCTATGGATCCCTAAATGCAGACTAATAAGTATTTATCTTCCTGGATTTATCTTCATTCATCTGATTTTCCTTTCCCTGGCTTCACTGAAAGGAAATTTTTAAAATGTTAGCTAAGTAGTTTTCCCTGGAGGGAGGAATTACAGAATTTGATAATTTTTTTCATTATATTTTTGTACTTTTTATGTTTAACTATCATGCATTATTTTTATAATCAGAAATTTTTTTGGAAATAAAACAGCACTCCAAATTATTCCAAGAGTACTCTTTGAATATATCTGACTTTCTAGAGCTATTACACACCCCGCCCCCTCCGCGCCCCCCCACCCCCATACTCACTTTCTTGCAGCCACCTATCTAATTTAGGTTGCTTCCTAAGGGACTAAAAGATGTTGGTCACTGAGCAACTTTGCAACAGAAACAGTTACTTCAAGCAGGACTTGTAGAAAGTCATGCCTATTTTTGACTTGCACAGTATACACCTTCATCCATAGTGTATGTAATCTGTGTGAAATAGTGAAATATGGCCTGACATGTTCGAACATATTCACATATTTAAGCACAAATTAAAAATGCCCATTAGGTCTAGGTTGCATTTGTATAATATGTGTAGGTCATTTATAGCTCAAGCTATTTTTCTCCATCTCACTCACATTTAGAGTTCACTGAAATGTAGGGATATTTTCTAAATAACAACTCTAATGAAAGGCAAAATGCATAGAATATTTTAAAGCTGTCTTTTCTATTATAAAAGTATTACAACAAGAATCTAGAAAATTTGGAAAATGCAGGTATCTACATCTATCTATCTACCAACCTACCTCCCTACCTACTTATCTCAGTCAATCAACAGTCTATCATCTTTAATTGTCCAAATCCCAGCTACTCAGGATTACATTGCTATTGACATTTAGGAGAATTTCCTTTCAGGTATTTCTCTCTATGCATAAACACTAATGTAAGTATATTGAAGGCTATTCCATCTTCACATATTCTATTACTTAAATTGCTAAAATAAAAATCCAGATGTGTTTCACCGTGTACTCTGTGACTCATTGTGTTTGGAAACTGAAAATCTCTCTTACCACATTATTTTCTTATCAGTAAGTCAATGAATGATAAAAACAAAGCTTGGTGAAAATCATGTGCTCTTTCCTTTTATGTATTTATTGTCCCATTAATTTGCTAATTTTCCCACATTTACTGACCTTCTTTTCAATTTCCCTTCTTTAGCCTGTTATACCTAGGTTTGGAAATAAGAAGGCATTAATGTAAACAATTTTCCTGCCTTCAATGTGAATAATCCCAACCGTAAGCAAAGTGTTTACTCTTTCATTAGGATCATATTCTTTCCATTCCTTTCTGATTTTACTTTTTAATTTTTTTTTTAACAGAACTCCCTGTCTTTATTTCTCCTCTTTTGTTTTTCTCTTCCTTGGAATCCCTTGATCTCTTGTCTTTGCCTCCTATATCTATAGCAGTTGCTCTATACATTTAGAAATGTAGAATTATTTACAACTCCTGTTTCCTACAAACATATTAATTCCATCAAAAGGGAGAGATTTCTAGAAGAAAGATATCTAGGCAGAGGGACTCAGAGGAACAAACATTTTCTTTTTGCTACAAACTCCAATCCTTATGAAACTGTAATTTCTAACATCTCTTATGAGTAAAGATACATCATGCAGTAGGAACTGAAATTACTGCACATTTTTGAAAAATTCAATTTTACTGCTGTATCAAAGCAACATTTACCTTTGCCATTGAGGACAGACAAGAGATCTCGCTTATAGGATGATTCATTTCATGACCTTCAAAAAGAAAAAGTCAATTGCATCACCTTGTAATAAAATGTGAGATCAAAGAGACAGGTCTCAAATATTATCTTGAAGGTCAGCAACCACAATAAGAATAAACACATTTATTCATTAATGCCAAAAAAAAGTCACAGGCACGAAATAGATATGGAAATGACAGTGTTAGGAAGATCCCAGCAAAAAAATTGAATATTAAATTATAAAACAAACGTGTTGCTCATTTTAAAACTGGAATTTTGCTGCGGATATAAATAGCGGTCAAGCAGAGGCCACTGGGATCCATAGCATTGGATATTGCCCCCCACCTCGCCACTTTGGTAATTGTGTTTTAGTTAGGATTAAACAAAAGAGAAGCCAGTGAAAGAAATCTCTTGCTTCTCTGAATTGTTAGTCAAGGTTTGCAGAACCAATGTAGAAGGAGAATTAGAATATTTAAGCAGATTACAAAAAAATACCACATTTACTTAAAATTCAGACTTTCTAGTGATATGGTAACCCTTCCCAGAAATAACACTGCCTGAGTCTGTTTTTTTGGGAAATAGTCTTGAGGTATAGTTGTGAGTTCAGCTACCAATAACTGTGTTTTTTGAACTGCAGTGTGCAATGATGCAATAATTTTTTTTACTATTATCACTGAATGTCAGCTTGAGGTCTGTTTTCCCACTTCTGTCCTGACCTCTACTTGCACAGGGGAGTCTAGACATCCTCCAGAAATGGGGAAAATTTGGGGACTGATGGTCAGTTCCTTGGAAGCTGGGATCAATACTCCTTTTGAAAATAGAGGGATCTGAAATCTCTTCCACCTGAGGTGTGCATTCATTCCAGGAGGGCAGGAACTTTACCCAGAGGTAGAAGAGAGTCAAAGGCTGCCTGTCTGCTTAAAGCGTTCAGAATTAGTAGTGACAAGTAAGGGCAGGCATATCAGGCACAGTCCAGTCAGGGACAGGGACCTAATGAAAGCAATTTAATATGAGGAATTGGTTACAAAGATGCTGGAAGACCTAAAAGGCAACAGAGAAAGGCGAGGTAGCCCAGGTATCATAAACTGTGGGAAGCCACTACCCTCTCTCAGCTGGAGGGCCAAGGGAGAAAGAAGAGTCCTGGGGCTGGGAACACCTGGCTGGAGCTGGGGACACATGACCAGAATTAGAATCACCAAGGACACTCAAGCAAAGAGAGCGAGAAAAAAATCATCCTGGCCTCCCATCTCCTCCCACTTGCTTCTTTTGGCAGTGTCTCCTACTGCCCAAATCTAAAAGGAAACTAGTTAGTAAGAGAGCCTGGAAAATGTGATTTACAGGGGTCAGAGCCTGGGGCGGGCAGGGACAGAATCTCAGGGCAAACTGACAAATGACCAGGGCAAGCACAATGTGGCTGTGGGTCATACATATCACACGGAGTTCCCAGGCCCAGATTTTGGACATTGGCAGAAGTTTTTCCACAAGGGAGATGTAAACCTGAAAGATCAAGATTAACTTCTAGTTTACCAAAAGGTATGAACCACAAGACTTGGGTTGTTTTAAAGTGTCATGATAGTCTTCCACTTGGGGAGAATAAGGAATGTGCTTCTTAAAGGAGCAGTCTCGGTCGGTGGCCTGGAAGCAGCAGCAGAACAGAGGAAAGCCATGAGGACGACAGCTGTGGAATGGAGCCCAGGCTGCAGCCTTGGTGCCACGGGGTGCTGAGAAGAGAAGGATGAGGCTCCACAGATGTTCAAGGCCAGTGCTTCAGAAAGGCTCTGCCATAGCAGAGGGGACGTGTCAAGGCTGGCCCAGGAAAAGCAGCAGCAATCTGCAGGGAAAGGAAGTTTAACGGGATTTCTCAGAATTTTTTACATAAAAGGGTAGAATTAGAACCATCCTTTGGGAAGTAGAAGATAATCACAGGAACCTGGAGAAATAAAGGCTTTATTACGAGGACATTAATAGTGATGTATTATATACATAATATAGAGAAAATAACTATACTAGAAATAATTCCTAGCATCTATTGGGTATGTATAAGCTGGGTGCTGAGCTAAATTAATACAGTATCTCATTTAATTTTCACAAGAAGCATATGGGGTAGGTTCTCATCTTACCCTCATTTTCCAGATCAAAAGATTTAGACCTAAGTGAGGTCACACAGCTGGTAAGACATAGACTAGAATTTGAACTTGGCCTGTATGACTTCAGAGATCCTTTTTCAACTACCATGCTAGCTCTCCTGCTATGTAATCTCTGGGATGTGATTATATTATTTCATCAATCTTAATATGGCTACACTTTTAGTTCTTCTTTAAAGGGATACATTTGGAAGATATTCTAGGTTATGCACACTATGGAAAAGAGGTTAAATTTCTCAAGAAGCATCCATTACCCCCAAAACATAAGACAGGCATTCGTTAACTGGCACCCCAGAAAGGGTATTTTGGCCCTAATTCAATCTGGCCAGATGCCATCCATCTGGCTCTGCATCCTGCTTGACTTATTCAGTAGTTTGACTCATTGAAGCAGGATGCATATTCAGCCTACTACTTGGGAGCCCTCTTAAGAACAGAATAAAAACTCTGCAGATGTGATCATGCTGATGAAAGGCAAGGAAGTTTCTAGTTAGAAAATACTGCCAATCCTTTCTCACACCATCCGACTCGATAACGCCAAGAAGGAAAATTTCATGTTGGTTAATAGGATGAACATTTCTTCCTAGGAACCCAGTCTTCTGTAAAATTACTGGAAGATCCCAGAGATAAGCCTGCACGGCCCAAACTTCATCCCTTGCTTATTTTAATGTAGCAGTGATTGAGAATTTCAGTTTCTGAAGCAAGTCATAATATGACATCAGCAGCCAAATTTCAACAGGTTATAGGAAGCACTGGAACTCTCTCATTTTGTTTTGAGGGAAAACCACCCAAAGGATTTTCTTATGCTTTATAAATATGTATGAAAACTTACATGAACTTTAGTCCTTGTATATGTAACAAAACCCCTCATTTGTCCTAATCTTACTCTTTTCAGCTAATAATAATTATGACACAAAACATAAATAACAAAAGAAAAAAATATAAATTGGGCTTCATCAAAATTAATATTTTTGCTTTGTTAAAAGATATTTTTAAGAAAATAAAAAGCAAGGTACACATTAGAAAAAATATTTGTTAAATAGCTATCTGATAAAGGACTGGTATTCAGGACATAGAAAGAATTCTTACAAGTCTATAATAAGAAAATAACCTGAAATTTTTTTTAAATGGGCAAAAAGATTTGAAGACTTTTTCAAAGAAGCTAGACAGATGGCAAAAAACACTTGAAAAGGTGCTCAACATCATTAGTTATTAGAGAAATGCAAATTATAACCACAATGAGAGATCATAATACAGCTATTAGAATGGCTAAAATGAGAAAAAAAAAAGAATCTGATGATCCTAAGTGCTTGCAATAACGTGATACAAGTGGAACTCTCATACAGTTGCTGATGGAAACGCAAAATTTTAGTGTCACTGTGGAAAACAAATTGATAGTTTCTTTTCGATTTATGCATACACTTACCATACTACTTAACAATCCCACTCTAAGGAAATTACTCTCCTCCCTGCCAAAAAATGAAAACCCATATCCAGTAAAAACCTACGCACAAATGCTTCCATTGGCTTTATTTATAATTGCCAAGCATGGCTTTGATCTTTTGTTAAATGTTCACTCATTTATTTACTTATCGAGCAAATAGTTTGACTGTCTATTGGGTATATGGCACTGTCCTGGAGACTGAGCATTCAGCGGTGAGCAGACACCATCTCTGTCCCTGTGGAGTTTATCAGAGCGTGACAGAGACAGGAAAACCAATAAGCAATGAAGAAAATATGGATAAATGTGTGATAAGTGTTATGTAGGCAACAAAAGGGTGCTGAGATAATAATAAAGTGGGAACCTCTTTAAAGTATTTCAGGGAAGGCAAGGAGGTCATCAGAGGCAGGGGTCTGAGAGGAAGAGAGAAGAGAGATGGGTCCTTGTGCTATGCCGGCCTACACCTGAGCACCAAAATGCTTTAGGGACTCTGTCAGGTAAGGGCAAACGGTGCTGCAAACGAACCCTAACCCTGAGGGTGTTTCCAAACCTGAAGTTCAGAGTTATAAAGGATCCACAGGGGGAAGAGCCACAGTAGGGATTCTCCTGACCTTTGCTTATTCCTTTTCTTATGTTTTAGGCCTAGGTTACCCTGAGACAACTACAAATGTTGTGAGCCAAACCATAAAGAACTTACAGAATGGCTACCCTCTAAATTACTTAAATTATCCAAAAGATTTATAAATAAGGCATGATCCCCACCATATTTTGACTTTTCCAAAATTATTTAAGACCTGGAGCACAGGTGACAGGTTTTCTAAGAAAGTTACTGGCTGAGTTTCTCCCAACTGTTCCCCTTACTCCAAGGTCACGGTGTTGCCCTTAAAGTTAATTAGCCCATAGAGAACTGAAATTCTAAAATATGTGTGCTGGAGTCAAGAAGAGTAAGGGAATCATGGTTCTTAAAGGGAAAAGTATAAATATATATATGTATGATTATGTATATATGTATATACGCTCATACCCTCCCCACCTCCATATATATGTATGTATATATGTGTGTGGGTATATATATATATGTATATGTATATGTATATGTATGTATATATATACTGATTGAGGTAAGTTGGAAGATGGGTAAAACTCTTCTCTCTGGATGCAACACAGTATAGCATTTGAGATCACAGCCTTTGGAGTCAGACTAACCTGGCTTCAAACCCAGGCTCTGCCACTTTCCAGCTGAGTGACTTCTCTTGGGTTCAGTTTCCTCATCTGTAAAGTGATGGTGGGATGGTGGGAGGATCAGATGAGATGATGCCCGTTAACTGATTGGGATTAGTGTAGTATCTGGCATATAATTAGTGTTCAATAACTACTAGTTATTATTATTAATTTTATTCTCTATATCCTGTCCTTTGTCTGGGAGTTAGTCCCCAAATTCTGTGGATTGGATTCTAGCCTTAACTGGATCATGCTGTACCTGAAAGTCATAGGCTGTTGGTTCCTCCTGAAATGTATAGACTTGGATGAATGGATAACTTAAGATCTATGACTGCAAAGAAACAAAGCTCCTATGATATCAAACATGAAGCTATAATTTGGTATCATGTGATTTCATAAAATCTGTTAAAATATATATTAAAAAACACTACTAAAAGTTTTCTAGGATTATGCTTCTTTCTATCCTCATCTACTTTGCTAAAATAGTCTATAAAAGTATACTTTATAGCCCTCACTCTGGGTATTCAGAGCATAATTGGGGCTTTTATTTCTAATGTGACTCAGGGTATGGGGCTGATGACAGATGAGTAGGGCATGTTGAGTCTTTACCACCACAGGAAAAGTTCAAATCTTTTTATCTTTATCAATAGAGGATCAGCACTGTCCCTATTAATGAGCACCATTTTTTTCTCTCCTTCATATCACACTATTGATCAAGTATGAGACAGAAGCATAGTTTTTGCTGTAGTGCTTTAAACTGGACAGAGACATTATTAGATCATCTGGTTGCCTGGCAGCCTTATCTCCTAATTTGTACTCGAGTTTGACTTATTGACAAGTCTGTATTGAGCACACTTAGTGTGCAGATCCACCTTTTTGGGTGCTATAGGGAAAGAAATAAAAAAGGAAATAAATGACAATCTTAGAATTATCTGGAATTTATAATAATAACTCTCTCCATTGCATGCTGACTCCGTACTAGGCAAAAGTGCTGAGTGCTGTACACAGAGCATCTATCTCATTTATTCTTCACAACCCTATCATCTCTATTTAATAGATGAGGAAACTGAAGGCTCAGAACAGATGAGTAACATTCCCAAAGTCACAGTCAATAAGCAACAGAGAATTTGAAAGCAAGTTCTGTCCAACTGCAATTCCAAAACCCGCACTTTGGGTCTCTGTGGTTTTGCCTTGGGTGGCAGCACTTTCCGCCTTACTGCTCCCTGCCCCCTTATCGAGGCTTTTAGTTTTCTAATTGGCTAACTGTTTGCCTTATTACTAAAATCTAAACTGAGAAGGAAAAGAGAACACTGAAATATCCACAAAGATAAATAAGCCCCAAAGAATAATCATTTAAAAAATGGAAAATAAGAAAAAAATAACCATTATTTAAGAGAAGCAATGATGAGAAAATAAAACTGTTTGCTTAGACTAATTCTCCTACAGCTCTGTCTAGCTCCTAAAATGTCAATACTAGGACAGAGCCTGACGTTTGTTTATAGTCAATGAGATGACGGTACAAAATGACAAAACCTGGGCTCTGAAATATCAATAGAAACCTCACAACTAGGTAAGCAGAATAGCCCCTTCCTGTCACTCAGACCTAAATAAACCTAAGAAAAATAAAACCTAATTGGGCAAACCTCTTCTTGTTTTTACTCATTACACTAATATGCTAGCAGAGGCACCTGGCAAAATAATTAAAATTAAAATACTTTAGAGCAGCTTATTAAAACCTGTCTCATCTTCTACCCTCCCAATTAATCAGCAAAGAAATCCTGGTCTAGTGAAGTGGGGCAGAATCCATGTCTAGCTTCTCCTGCAACCCTAAGCACAGCATGAGTCTGCAACAGCAGTAGGCAGAAGCAGTGACTACTGAGACATCACTGTAGACAAGGAGGAAAAAGAATTTGGCATGGGACTCTTTAGCAAGAGGAACACGGAGTTCAGCAGAGTTTTCTTAAACTGCACTGTACATATTAGATGACATAGAGTATTTAATAAGATTCCAGAGTTAGTTAACAGCAGGCAGGACTAAGGCTTGAAGCCTCTAGTCTTTTACTTCATTATGAAACACTGCTTCCAGTTTAGCTGTTGAATTTTATTTAGATAGGTCTACACTTAAGCATGAATACGATATTCAGGTAGCACTTGTTTTGCTCAGGGAATCTGTTCATATAATTTCATAGGCATTTATGGGTAAAATCAGCGTTATCTTCCCTAGTCTACTTTTTCATTTATTGAGCACTTGCTTTGTGTCATGCCCTGTGCTATGCGTTTTATATAAAATATCTCATCATAATGACTTTGCAGAGAAGAAGAAATTGAAGTTTTGAGAGGCTAAAACCTTGTAAATAATTATGGAGTTAATGACAATGGATTGGAAATTAAACCCAGATGTGTATCCTGTACCCAGAACTCATGTGCTTGACTACTTCATCATGGATTTTGGGCTATTTTTCTAGACTCCATGCATTGTAGATCCCTTTTATTAATATGTCCTCTCTTTTGTCAAGTCTGTTTACATTTTAAAAGATTAAGTTTCCTGTCCCCTTAGGTGAGACTACATTTACCGTGGCATATTAATTATGGGTGTGGCTTCTGGAGTTAAACCACCTAGATTCAAATTCAAACTCGGTGGCATACTAGCTGTTAGACCTTCACTAGTTTGCATAACCTTGTCAAGCCTTCTATCTCCTCATTTGTAGTAGAAGGATGATAGTATGACCTACCTAGTAATACTGGGTTGTTGTAAGGAATAAATGAGATGATGCATGCAAAGCATTTAGCATTTGCCTGACTCCTAGTAAGTATTCGGGAAGTCATAGACACACACTAAGCCCTCACCTTCCACCACCTCCTTCTCTGGGGAAGTCACAAATACACACTAGGAAGCCATCCTCCACCTCACTTTCTCCACCTTCTTTTCTATTGCATGCCATCCCACAACCTGGGGGAGATGTTAAGTCTAATGAAAAGGTCCAGCCAAACCTTAAACCTGGAAACTGGGAACAAGCAGCCCCAAATGCTTGTCAAATCAGGAATTCTAGTGGCAGGGCGTGGGCCAGCACTCCTGCGTGGGCCAGAACTCCTGTGCTGGCCAGGTCTCCACTTAGGCCAGCTCTCCACATGGGCCAGCTTGCCTTTCACCAGGAAGTCCTGGAATCGATCCCTGGACCTCCTATGTGGTTGACAGGAGCGCAATTGCTTGAACCACATCCATTTCCCAGAACTGGCATTTAAACCAGGCAACAGAATCTGCTTTAGAATCCCAGTTTTTAAAACCATGCTGTACTGCCTCCTGCTGAATTATGAGGAGTTGTCAAATCATAGGTTTTCACTCTCATGATGTACCATACCGGTAGCAGTTGTCTCCTTTAAAGAGTGGCGAGTCAGTCAGTTACTCATATACATTTACAGATTTAGCTTCAGGTGCTTTCTATCTGTTATGGCCTAAACTTAAAAATATAGAGAACTTAATTTGGAATCTTAAGCAGAAACTTAAATTATCAGACTATATATAGGGAAAGGTTAACTTCAACATCTTGGGTTCATTAGTCAACAGGAGGAATGTCATGCACATTTCCATCAGTTCAAAAATGCTGATCAAATTAAATAGTTTCTAAGACACTAAAAAACTGGATTTGCCAAGCACAAATGCATTGACTGACATAACAAAAGAAAAAAGCAAATCCATTGAGCAACGTGGGTTAAGAGAAGCATTCCATAAGTAAAACAATTTGCTTCAAAACCATTTTGTTTCTTGATTGCTTTTTATACTGTAACTTTAGTTCTTATATTAAAAAAATTTAAATGTCCAGGTTCAAAATGATGTATAAGGAACATCAGTAATAAAATACAAGAATACCCAAGTAAAGCTATTTTGAAGTAATATTGGTTGTAGTTTTCTGGGTATTTTGAAGTGGTTTTAAAGCATTGAGCTTTCTGGCTGCTTGAATTTTGCTAAATTGTTAAGGAAAATGTGTATTTTAAAGAAAGGAAAGGATGAAGCATCTTTGCTGTGGGATTGCTGGATCGGGGGCTATGGGCATCGTTCTACATGCCCATAGCCCCCAAGAAGCTGGGAGTAGCAGAAAGAAAGGTCTAGAAGAGAACCTGTAATTTGCAATGTGGTCTGACTGTTCCTAAGTTAACGCCCTGAGCTGATGATCATTACTTGAGAATAATTAGCGAAACACCCTGCTGTTATGCTATGTCAAAAACTGTGAGTCTGCACCCTATTAAGAAGTAAATGAAAATTAGTATAGTACTTGGGACTATATTTCATTATCCTTCAGCATTTTTGCACCCAAGAGTCTAGAAAATTGTATGAGATTACAAGGACCATGCTATTAAACCCCAAATAAAGTAAACCATTGGTAATCCTGGGAGCTTGATTTTACCCAACAGTTATGTGGATAAAATGGAAGTTTATTGTGATAAAAATGAGGTAATTAATTTTTTTCTTGCTTGCTTATGGTTTAAAAAAACATTGATAATTAATAGTTACAGGGAATAAATTTACATAAAACATATGTTCATGAAATATCAACCAATATCAGAGAAATCATATTTGTTAAGTTATAAAAATAGAATGATAAACAACCCTAAATTAGCATCCAGTTTATGACAGTAAAATAGAGTATGCCAAGATGCACTGAGAACTCTCACTGTACTATTAAGAGGCCTGGGTCTTCAGAGATGTGATCCCACATGGAAAATGACCTTTGTCTTATTTCTTGTTTTCCTGCATGGTAACTTGGAACACAAAATTTTCTGTAGTCTCTATTAGAAATCATGTATTTTGTGCTAGCCAATGAATGTCATGCAAAAAAATGCCTTTTCAATCCATAGTTATAAGAACGTAAGTATGTTTTTTTCCCCAAAAAACCTATAGATATGATAACTGGAAATATTTTCTATAAAAATGAATAAATTCTCATAGATGTCATTCTTCAATAGATACATGAATTTTTTTCCTTAGGAGCCTTGGGTGAGTGTTAGTCAAATATATGTTTTTGATTAATTCAAGGAACTAGCACTTGATAAGAACAAAAAATAAATAAATAAAAAAGCAAGCTGATGACAGCTGCGCCCGCAGAGAGCTGACGGCCCGCACCCATGGAGAGCTGGCGTAGCAAGATGACGCAACAAGGGAGACAGGCAGACACAGAGGAAAATGCGCAGCGAACGGGCACAGAAAGCAGGCAGAGAGCACAAGCGGCAAGGGGGGAATAAATAAATAAAAACAAATCTTTAAAAAAATAAATAAAAAGGCAAGCTGAATGAGGATGCCCTCAAGGAAGGTTGGGAAGAAAGGACAAAAGAAAGGAGGCTCAGGGGGAAAAGGGTGTGTGGTTCCTTCCAGATATCTTGAGCTTTGAGAATAATTGTTTTTTTCAGCCCAAAAAACACATTATGTGTTTTGTCTGAGAATCCTGAAGTTTAAGTTCCCTTCTCTCAGTCTTCACAGTCTTACCCTGACCTCAATTTTTCCATCAGCATCAGGGCTCCTAGAGAACATCAATGTGTTGCTTCCTATGAAAGATAAATGTGAAGTAAATCCTAAATGCAGTTGTGCATTTTTGAAGTTTCAAACCTCCTGAACTTTTATTTGCCAGTAAAAAGTGTTTAAAGCTAGAGAGATAATACCTTAAAACACTTATCTATATATCTATAGCCCACAAATACTTTGACCTTCATCTCTCCTTGGTCCTCCTGGGTTTTGAAGCCTTGTTCCTTTCACTATGGGTGAAAAAGAATCCAACTAAATTAGTTAATATTCAAACACACCTGTATTGGTCTGGCAAACTGAAACTATTTAAAGGAAACCACACGCATGGAAAAAAAAAACAACCCAAAAACAAAATTGCCTTTCTAAAGTAATAACTCCTGTCCTCCAAGGAACACACCAGGTAGAGGTAATTAGCCAATTTAACCCATGGCCAAGCACTGTGGGAAGTCCTAAAATTGTTGGCATTGGAAATCCAACCAGTGTAATCTATGTTTCCAGTTTATTTTTTGAGGCTTTCCAAAGTGCCAACATTATGTAATGTCAGTTAATTCTGAAAACAAATTATTATTTCACTTTATAGTATGTGAGTCCCAATATATGAAGATGAGGAGAGGAAGCTGAGTATCAGAATAGGTGGACGAGTACTAAGTGGTTGGCACAGGCTTGAACTCAAGTCTGTCTGATTCTAAAGCTATGCATTTTCACCAGCCCCCAATTCCCAGCATCACCAGTCAACTTTAATGGGAAAAGGTTCACAGCTAGGTGGGTCTTTCAACTTCATCTTGTGAAACAGATTTTTAGGCCAATGGTTTTATGTGCCACTTTAGCATATTTGGACGTCTCTGAGCGGTGGACTGATAAATCTACACATTCTACATACAAATGTAGTAGCTTTATTTCCTATAGCTCATTGAATCTCATAATAAACGGTAGTCCATTATGTAATAAGGGACTACAGATGTGGAAGGAAACGCTAATTAAGCCAATTTGCCAAATTCAGGTGGTCTAAATAAGTCAAATAGTCTCTTCAGGTAAGTGGGTCATTTTTCTTAATGATTTTCTCCTGTCCTCTGCTGTGCTGTAAGCTGGCTTCTATTTAGAAGAGAACTCAACATGTGACCGCCCTGTTGTGGGGAAAGATGGGGGCGAGTGCTTGTAGACACTCTTAGCCATCCTGCACTTTCCCCTGACTCCTCTGGTCTCCACAGCAGGGGGCTTGCCTCCCTGCTCTTGGGTGCCCTCTGGTGTTTGAGGCTGACCATGTGGCTGGTGAGTCAATAGTTCTTTGGCTTGGCTGGGACTCCCGTGTTTACTCTGCCTGCTTCTTCCTTGCCTCAAGTCTGCTTGTGACTTTTATCTGGTCCCTGGCTAGGGTATGAACGCTTGGCTATAGGATCGCTTCACACCCACCGCAGCAATCCCCAGCCAGGTACCAGCGATTTCTTTCTCCCACTGTGGGTACTTGGGTAATCCAGAGATCCTTCTCATTTACATGGGAAGAAGGGGTGCGTTAAGAAAGCTGCTGCATAAAACCATTGTGCTGCCACTTTTCCACTGCCCAGCTCCCCCAGGTTACTGACAGAGGCCCCCAAACCCTTCTGACTTGACTTCTACAACCACACATCTTCTCTTTCAAGGCAGGAACAGGGGTTCTTCTGTCTCCAAACGCGCCTCCCTCCCTCTTCTCAAAGGAATCAGGATCATGTGTGGTTGGGAAGTAGAGATGGAGGGTGAGGGAGTAGAAGTGAACTTTCTTCCCCTCTTACTTTTATGGAACTTCCCTTCTCTTTTGTGAAATAGTATCCACCCTCCCATTTCATTGTACTATACTGTCAGAACAGCTCAGGAGAACCCAATTTATGGGGAGAAAGACACTGGTTTAAAACACCAGCCCAGTTCCATGTATGTACAAAGCTGTCCCTAAGAAATGACAGTTACCATCCTGAAACAGATATACCTTAGTAAAAATTGATTCTGAAGGAGTAAATGAAGATTCATGCTCCTAGAAGAATCTCTGCATACTATCAAGTTTGCTTACAGCCTGAGAGTAAGATACACATTATAGAAAAATATTGTCAAGATTCTGGGCAGTCTGATTCTGAAATCTTCCATCAAGTTTGTCTTCAGTTAACAAGTTTTGAGCAGATACTGTGTCCTGGAATATTGCTTTACCAATTTAATTACTCCTATGCATATGTTGCTATGCTTTATATATTTAATATGCTATTAGACAATCATTACTAGGATGTATGTTTTGAGGGTTTGTTGTTTTTATATTAGTGGTATTATGGCTGCACAAATATCGATGTATGGCTCATTGGTCTCCGTAAATTCTTTAATTTGCTAATATGCACCAAGGGTTTCTAAGAAAGAACTAAAATATCAAACTGCATTTCAGAAATATGGTTGACTGTATAATCTTTTTTTTTTTTCTTTTGTCTTTTGAAAAGAATTAGAGGGATGGAAACTAGGTCCCATTAAGAAAAGTCAAAGTCCTTATGTTTTCATTTATTCGTTTTGTTTTGTTTTGCTTTGTTTTTGTAAAGGGAAGAAAAGATTTAGAGGCTTCAGCAGCTTTCCTTGTCAGTGACAAATAAGAGAGAATAGTTTTTAAAGAGCAGGTGATTTTCACTTAGAAATAACCATATCTTCCTGACCACCAGAAGGAAAAATATCATTATGGACCTCCAAGGAAGATTATGGAATTTGAGTACCTGGAGATCTTCCAGGTCAGGTTGGAATTGCCTATCCAAAAAGACTTAGCTCATCCCTGTTCAGAATTTACTGCTAATCCTTCAGAGAGTGCGACTAGAGTAAAGCCAGCACCCGTTTGAATCAGGGGTCACTGCAGCACTATTACAAGGACCAACTGGGTTCGGGCATGGAAATTCTCCATTCTTGTTCAAGGCCTTGATTCTTCAAAATGGTCATTGGGTCAGGCTAGACCAAAACATCTGAGCATTTGCTCAGTGACTTGTGAGCTAACCTATTCAAGTACTCTGGGTAGTTTTTTAAGAAGGGTGACTGCAGTGGTAGCCTTCTGACTTGGGGGCTTCCTGGCTCCCTGAGATTTTGTCTTGGTTACATTATGAAAATCATCCAGTACTAAACAACATGCCCAAGTCACATGTTTTCCCACTATGCTTACCCTTTTGATCATCTTTCCGCTTCTCTGACTTTGGGAACGTCACCTTGCTGCACTGCTAAGATCTTTGCATTTAGGGAAAGCTTTTAGGCTGCAGGGAGGTTTCCATGGGTCCTGCAGGGAAATAACTTTGGCCTACTTCAGGTAGAGTGACTTGGCAACAACGGCGTGCAATCTCTGGGTTATTGGCTTGTGAGCACACTTCCAGGGCATAATCCTTCTTCAAGGACTTGCAATGACTTTCACAGCCTATTAAAGTCAAGTAGTTTCTGAGATGCCTGAAAGTTTATTCTATTGCCATCTTTCAGGCTTGCTTTTGAGGTTTCAACTTTGCCTGAGTTAGATAGGCTGAAGAAAACGGAGATTTCCTTTACTTTGTGATGATAGGAGTGGGCAGCTCTAAGCCCGCGGTTTCTTTGCCAGTGATCTCAGAATATGAATGAACTCTTCTGGCAAACCAAATGTATTTAGAGTCCAATATGTGGAACACTTCTAAATGTGCATGGAAGTAAAAGACAAAGAATAGATTAAAATGATGCTATGTTTATTTAAATGAATATCTTGAGAGTTTTTTAAAAAACATACTTTTATCTAGTTTTATATAATTTCTTAAACATGTGCCATTGTTTAATTCATAGATTTTGAAAGTTTGCCTTTGTATACTTCTCAAAAAAATTATTCCAGAAACAAGATGAATGATTTTCAATAATACCAGACAATGATGTCTTGTGCATAGTGCTTTTTTTTAGCTTATAAAACATTTTTTGTGTGTAACTTGTTTGATTACTCAACTCACACAGTTAATTACTATACTTAAGCTTCTTTTACTGCACAAAACTAAATCAAAAGTATTATCTCAATGACCAAAGGCCATTTTTACCCTTAGAAAAGGAGAGCTTCTTGGTGCTTTACACAAGATAAAGATTAACTGCTAAATGATTGTAATCTTTTCAGTAACTATAAGTGAATTTGCAATAATAATTAACTATATTCATTCCTTGAATGCATGTAGCATACTTCCTAAGAAAGGCTCTAAGTTTGTAAGTTCACATTAATACATTTATCCCCACAATGTTTCTTGGAACATAGGTGAGGCAGATTTTACCACTTCCATTTATGGATGGAAAAACTGTTGGTGATAAAGTCAGATAACATGGCCAGAGCTGATTGGTCAGCCAGGCTGCCCTAGTTAATACTGCAGAGTAAGGCATGATCCTCTGATGGGTACCCTGTGCTGTGACGTCTCCCTGCAGACCCGGGATCACCCTTTTGTGGCTCCTTACCCAGGTGTGTCCTCTCAGAGGTTGTCCTGCCACAGACCAGCCCTCTTCCTCACCCCATTCCCTCACCCTCAAACAGAATCGTCGGTTCGTTGCTCTTTCAGGGCCCTTTTATCTCTCAGGTTGAATCTGTGGAGCCAGTGGTGGTCAGCAGTTTTGTCTGACTCCACCACAGGACACACTTGCATTTGCCTGAAATAACCTCCAGGCCAGTGAGGAGAGGAGGTGTCTGAGGCAGACGGGGGACCTTGTGCAAGTCCACATCTGACTGAGCCTTAGACCATCTTTCACCTCTTGGCTATACCACTTCTATGTTTACCACGTATTCCTTTTATTGACAAGAGCTGTTAAAAAAAACTCTCCCCAAATGCGGAGCTTTCACTGTCAACCAGGGAGTTGCTGAAAGCCCGTTTTAAGCATTTTATGACTGAGATTTCTAAAGTGACTTGGAGAAGCCTTTCGCAATGGCAATGTTTTATTTTGTGTCCCAGAGTTTTTATTTTTAGCTCCCGTCTTTGGCTTATGGAGAAATATAAGTAAATGAACACTTTAGATACACTTTCATGCCCAGTAGCCTCATGAGAGTCTCACAATTAAAAAGTTCAATTTCCTTTATTCATTAAATGTCAATAAGTACCAGAGAGACAGGCGTGTTGTAATATTCATGCAAAACATCTCCCATTAATGGGCTCAGATGTGGAAAATAGGTCATTTTAGCAATTCTGATTTTTGATGCACAGGTGGCCCAGAATTCCACTTTCCATTTTAATAAAATATATTCCATACCAAGAGGGTTGCACTATTAAGTGTCGTAGAATAAAATATGTATGTTTAACTATGTAGAAAGTGACAAAGGCCACATCACAATCTGAAGAAAATGCCCGATTTGTAGTATTAATAAGAGATAATTATAAGTTTCTTATCAGATTATGAGAAGCTCTCTTTCCAAAGTGTTCTCTGTTTCAAGGAAGGTTTCAGAGAATATTTCTTATCAGATACCGTTGGCTCCTTGAAAGGAGGGCTGCTCCTAGACCATTTATGTTGGCACTGTGGACTCTAGGCCTTTTCTTACCTGCCCTAAAAGTTGGCACTTGATATTTTTTCTGCCTGTTCCTTTCCACACTACCCTTCACTCTCCTTCAATCACACCTTTCAATCATACCCTTCAAAACCCACCTCAAATGGCATCTTCTTTGTTGAAACATGTCCATCTTATTGGGAATATAGGTTTTAGCCTATATTCCCCTGAATCTTGTTCATATCTTGGTTACAATCATATTATCTAATATTTACTAAGAGCTCACTCAACACCATGCAATGTACTAAGGGGCTTTACATGGATTATGTTATTCAATCCTCACAAAACCCCAGTAAGATAGATACTCTGCTATTGAATCACAATGAGGTTCAAACTTGTCTAAAGTTTTACAGGTATGAAGGGATGGAGCCAGGATTTGAACTCAGGCACTCTGACTCTCAGGCACCATACTATGAGGGTAATGACAGCAGAAGTTAAATCTTGTTCTAGTAAATTTACAGGAGTTCATCCAGACCCATGGCTTTAAATGCAATCTATATGTTAATTATTCCCACCTTTCTTATTTCTCCCTGAAGTCCAGACTTGTATCACCACTGGGGTATTAGATATGTCAAAATAAATGTGTCCAAAATAAAACTCCTGATCATCTTTTTTTTAAGATTGATTATTTTATTTTTATCCATTTTTAAACCCCCACCCCCCAATCTGCTGTTTTTGTGTCCATTCACTGGGCAATTCTCTGTGTCTGTTTCCTGCCCTCTCTTCTCTTCCTTCTCCTCCTGTCTTCGCCAAGATTCAATCCTGGGAACCTTCGATGTGGGAGAGAGGCGTTCTGCCATCTGTACCACCTTATTTACTGGTTTTTCGGTGAGTCTCGTCTTGGCTCTCCCTTTGTGTCACTCTCCTGTTACATCATCATCTTGCTGCGTGGCTCGGCGGG
>JAQZBX010017399.1:0-35614 GCA_029593785.1 Cabassous unicinctus | reverse complement strand
AAAATCTGGATTTCTGATACTGCAATATAATCCTGAGATATCTGCTCAAATTTGAGAATGAGTTAATGGAAAGCTGATTAGCATCACTGTACTTGAAGGGAACTGGCTGGTAATTTCTGTTTAATGTTATGTAGGTGTGAAGTTGGAATAGATTTGCAGGAATTCTTTCAAGGCCACCTACCAGGCCTATTTCTTCTCTGCTGCAATCCACTAAACCTGCCAATGAGTTCCCCTGACAATTTACTCAATGTCTACATAAACAAAGAGGCATCTTCAAGTATTTTTAAGCCTACACATTGATGGCTGCTGTATAATCCTCTTCTTAGCAAGATGAATGTAAGGGAATTAATGACTTTATAAGCAAAATCTCAACCAATGTAACAAGGCTCAAGATTGCATATTTTTTTCTTTCCCCCATATGCTCTATATTTATGTTTATAAAGATATCTCAAAACAAAATTCCTCATTCTATTTTCATATATATACTATCACCTAAGGCTGCCTCACATGTTTAATAAATACAAATTTTCATATTTTTTATTACAAAATATATTATGATCAATTCACCAATAATTTCCTATTGTCCTTTTCACTGTTCTTCAATACTTTTAAATTCCTTTACTACTATTTTGTTGATGTATTTATATGAATTGTTGCGGCCAGCTAGAAATAACCCAAATGGCACTCTTGGGAACACAGATGAACAAAGTTTTATTATGTGCAGGCCCAGAGGGGAGTTAAATCTCCAAAAAATCTGAGTCCTGTTTTCCAATTTTCATAAGTCTATATAGGTCCACTAAGTGGGCAAATTCCTGAGTAAATGGGCAGGCAGGGTTACAAAGACAGAGAAGCAAGGTTAGCTTATCTTTCTAAAAGCAGAAGGCCATTAGGGAGGAAAAAGAATCATTATCTGTACAGAGTTGTAAATTTCAATTCAAAGGGACAGCCTGGGGTGCTTATCTTCCTGATGTGGATTCCATGGAGAAAAGGGGAGGAAGAAGGGGAGAGAGGGACTGAGGGGAGTTTATTTTTTTAATTCTCTGGGTATCTCCTGAGGGCAGGGTTGGGACCCTGGCATTTCCTTCATCATTCCCCCCTTTTGATGCCTTTGTAATTCTTTATGGGGCATCACTGGCTAACATGGGGATTTTTCTATAGTCCCCAAGGGCTGATATTTAACACGAGGCATTACTTGGTGCTTTAAGGCTTTTAAGTGGGAAGTGATGTATTGTGTTAGGTACCATAGAATGCATGGCCCAGAAAAAGACTGAGGCTATCACTGGCATGAATGGCAAAATCCAGTAGAGGAGATACTGGAAGGAATTTCTGTTGGCAGATGCCTGGTATACACGGTTTAAACGGTCTTTGACCCATTCCTTTAACAGGGCCACTTTGTCCCTGACTATTCCTGAGGAGTTTGCATAGAAACAGCATTCTTCCCTCAGGGCCTGACCGATTCCCTCTGAACTTGCGGTGAGCAAATCTAATCTTTGCCTGTTCTGCAAAACCAGTTCTGCCAACGAGTCTATCTGGCCTTGCAACCCGTTGAGGGCCCCCGATATTTCTTCGAGGTCATTTGATGTTTCCCAAGTTATTGTTTGTATGCCCTCCTGACCAACTGCGAAAGAAGCCGCTACCTACTGCTGCAACCCGACTACTCCTAGTCCTAAGAGTATCGGAATTGCCTGTATTGCTCATTTGGCTCAAGAGCGCTCTCCAGGCAATTCATTTCCATACACCAAAAATGATGGTACTGGTCAAGCCAGGTAGCAGATGCCCTGGCCATCCTGGGGTAGGCACCAGTAGGTGTTGATGCCACGGACCCAGATGGTGAGTTTGCGGTGCATCGGTCAGGCTCATTGAGTGGGCAGGTGGTGTCACAGTTGGCCCTTCCAAGAGGGAGGATGGTTGAAGGAGACCTGGTAGTTATGTTTTTACAGTTAGCCAGTTTTCCTGGGGGTTCGGTTATGCAGACAGGGAGGGGCCTGGTTCCTGCCACAGAGCTGTCATGGGTTAGGGGGGTTACATTCCATGGGACAGGTACAGGGAAGATTGTTAGACTGGAGGAAGTGTATAGCCAGCAGGAGGCAGCTATATCGGGTAGAGATTTATTTAGGAGTTGGTGTAAATTTCGAACCTGGTTCACAAGAACGTTGCAGAAGGCTGTTTTAACTTTGGCTTTTAGCATCTGGGCAGCTTTACTGATATTTTTCATCGGGGCTTTTTCTGGGGTTGGGTTACCGGGATCAGTTGGACCAGTATGAAGTCTCCTGGGTCCGGCCCCAATGGGTTGTATATTCCGATTCCTAGTTTCAGTCCTGCCTGGGCCTTTAAAAAGGTATTTTCTGATCCAGTAGTTATGTTTAATAAGGTGGGTTTTATGGGGTCACAGGTTTCTATGCCACAACCCGCCGGGCTGGGGATTTTCTGTAGGAGATATGGAGAAGTCGGTGGGACTCCCTTCCAAGATGCAGTGGCACCCACTAGCAAGCTTCAAAAGCGGCAGAATCCTCTGCCTTTTTGTGGGTCTTGGCAGAGGTATTTGTCATAACTCCCAAAGCTGCGACCCCTGCACCCTCTCTTGGGGGCCGGTATGGGGGTATAGGGGTATGGGGCAACCAGCAAGGTGTAAGGAGCGTGATCTTGGATTGCCATACAAGAATCAAATATTACAGAGGCTGAATTTGCACCTGCTGAGAACGGGACTGAAGCATTCAGCATGGATTGTCTGCCCCAGCTTTGATTAACTTGCAGCTGCCATAGATTTTGGGGACAGGTACTGGCTCGTAGGGAGGGTATGAGGAAGTAAAGGACAAGAAAATTAAGGCACAGAAACATCCTACTATACACCAGTAAGCAATTGCAATTAGGGCTCTATTCACAACAGTCCAGTTTGCAGGGGCCAAAGCAGTGAGTGCAACTCCAAATACCAAGGTGAACAGGCTGTATAAAAAGAGGATCCAGTAGGAGCAGGAGTCCATTCAGCTGGAATTTGATGAGGTCGGTGCTTGAGGATCCTGGGTGACTCACACTCTCAAGGGGTGGCCGGGTATGGGTTGGGTTGTCCAGCTGTCCTGCTCTTTATTGAGATGTGCCTTCTTGACCCTGGAATGATGGATCCAAGGGGCAATGCCTGCAACTTTAAGAGCAGTAGGAGTTACAAGGATTACAGTATGTGGACCTGTCAAGGAAGGCTGAAGGGGTTCTTTTTTCCAGTTTTTGACCCAGACTAGGTCCCTTGGCCAGTGGGGGTGCACCAGGTGTCCCAGGGGGATGAGATTCCGGGACAAGACAGTTTTATGTATTTCGGCTAGAGTTTTCCCTACCTGCTGGAGAATGGAATCTTGGCTAGCCTCCCCCAGAAGTTTGAGATTTCTTCTGAAGGCCCAGGTAATTGGGAGTGGCCACCCAAATAGAATTTCAAAGGGTGAATAGCCAGTGGGTTCTGGGGTGCACCTAACTCGGAGAAGAGTCAAGGGAAGTAAGTCTACCCAGGGGAGACCAGTTTCCTGACAAATTTTGGCTAGGGTGGCTTTGAGGGTTCGATTCATGCATTCAACTTTCTCTGAGTTCTGAGGCCTGTAAGCGGTATGGAGTTTCCACTTAATTCCTAACATTTTTGCTAGCACTTGGACTACGGCAGCCATGAAGGCTGGGCCACTGTCACTTCCAATTAACAGTGGCAGCCCGTGTCATGGAATGATTTCTTTAAGTAAAGCCTTAGTCACTTCTCGTGCCTTTTCAGTGAGAGTGGGGAAAGCTTTGACCCAACCTGAAAAGGTGCATATCATCACCAACAGATATTTGTACTCCCAACTTGGTTTCATTTCCATGAAGCCAACTGTGATATCTTCAAAGGGGGCCATTCCCATGTGTGGGACACCTGCCAGAGTACAGGGGCCCTGCAAGGGGTTGTTTTTGGCACAAACTTGGCACTGGCTACTCATGGTGGCACAGAAAGAAGTTACCTGGGCTATGTAGTAGTATCTCCCAAGCAAGACTTCTAGTGCAGTTTTTCCTAGGTGGGTGAGTTGGTGGTATCACTGGATAAGGGCATGAGTGGCTCCTTTTGGTACAAAAATCTGGTTATCCAGGAGCAGCCAAGTTCTTTTGGGGGTTTGGCTTCCCCCTTCTCTTTCAGCCCACTCCTGTTCTTGCCGGGTGTAGCTTAGTTGATCAGTTTCTTGTCCTAAGAAAGACAATTGTGGTGTTAATTCCAGGACTTGTATTCCATGGCTTCCTTCAACCACTTGCCAAGCTGCCTTGTCAGCCAATCTGTTTCCCTGAGTGACCATATCCATTCCTTTCTGATGTCCCTGGCAGTGTATGATGGTGACTTTGTTTGGTTTCCAGATTTCATCTAACAGTTGGAGAATATCTTCTTTGTTTTTGATTTCTTTTCCCCCTGCAGTTAGGAGACCTCTTTCTTTATAAATTGCCCCATGGATATAAATGGTAGCAAATACGTACTTAGAGTCAGTGTAAATGTTTACCGCTTGCCTGGCGGCCAGCTGCAAGGCTTGGGCCAGCACCCAGAGCTCTGCCCTTAGTGCAGACCATCCCCTCGGTAGAGACACTGCTTCCACCACCCATTCTGTAGTGGTAACTGCATACTCAGCAAGCTTTTCCCCATTTTTATCAAGACTGCTCCCATCTGCAAATGCTGTCTGATCTTGGGAAGGGAGCGGTTTGTCTTGGAGGTCGGGGCTACTGGTGTGAATCTCTTCTGTCACATCAATGCAGTTGTGTTCTGGAGCCCCTTCCTCTTCTGGCAAAAAGATGGCAGGGTTTAGACTGCACGCCTTTTCTATTGTCACTCTGGGGTTTTCACAGAGTAAACCTTGATAATGTGTGAGCTGGGGATTCGATATCCACGGATGCCTATGTGAGTTCATTAGGGCAGTGACTGCATGTGGCACCATAACATGAATGGCCTGTCCAAGAGTTAATTTGTTGGCTTATTTGACAAGGGTCATGGTTACTGCCAAGGCTTTTAGGCAGGGCAGCCACCCTGCAGCCATGGAATCCAGCAGCTTGGAGGTGTAAGCAATAGGTCTTTGCCAGGGGCCGACTGTTTGTGTGAGAACCCCCAGTGTTACTCTGTTCTTTTCAAGCACAAACAGGTTAAAGTTTCGAGTTACATCTGGGAGTCCTAAGGCAGGGGCTCGGCTGAGTTGTCTTTTGATGTTTTGAAAGGCCCCCTGTTGAGCTTCTCCCCAGGCAAGAGGCTCCTTTTCTGGACCCGCCATAACTTCATAAAGGGACTTGGCCATGGCTGCAAACCCAGGAATCCAGATGCAGCAGAACACTGCAGCTCGGAGGAACTCATGAAGCTTTCTTTTTGTGGTGGGGTTAGGGATGGTGCAGATCACTTTCTTTCATTCCGGTCTGAGCATCCAATGCCCTTGTGTGATGCTGAACCCCAGATAGTTGACTTGCTGTTTACAGATCTGGCCTTTCTCCAAGACACTTTGTACCCAGTCTGTGTTAGAAGTTGTAGGAGAGTCTGGGTCCCTCTTGAGCAGTCCTTTTCTGTTTCCCTGGCAAGTAGGAAGTCACCTACATATTGTAAGAGAGCACACCTGCAGTTTTCCTGGGGGTAGGTGGCCAAACTTGCTGCCAAATCTTCCCTGAAAAGGGTAGGGGAGTTTTTGAAGCCCTGAGGGAGCCGGGTCCAGGTTAGCTGAGTTTTCTGTCGGGTTTTGGGATCTTCCCATTCAAAGACAAACAGAGGCTGGCTGACAGGGACCAGCCGCCGGCAGAAGAAGGCATCTTTCAGGTCCAGGCAAGTGAACAAAGTGGCTTCAGGAGGCAGCTGTCCTAACAAGGTGTACATGTTAGGAACAACCTGATGTAAGGTGAAAGTGGTACTATTAATGGCTCATAAATCCTGCACTGGACAATATCTGGTTCCTTTTGGCTTTTTTACTGGCAATAATGGGGTGTTCCAAGGTGACTGGCATTCTATTAGGATCCCCTCTTTCTTCATGTGATCTATATGTTTGGCTATGCCAAATTTCCCTTTGCAGGGGATCAGACACTGCCTCTGCCGGAACGGGACCGCTCCAGGCTTCAGTTTGATGATGATGGGTGCATGGTTCTGTGCCATTTCCAGTGGCTTTTTTTCTGCCCAAACCTGGGGAAAAAGTTCCAGCAGGTTTTCCAGATTCTGACCTGAACTTTCTTCTGCATGAAGTCTCCATTCTTCGCTTTGGGTCACGGTGACGAGGAGAGTGAGGCCGGTCCCGGGGCTTAAGCTTGCTGGCCCTTCAGGTTTGAAGGTAATCTGGGCTCCCAGTTTTTTTAAGAGGTCCATACCAAAAAGGGGAATTGGACATTCAGGCAAATACAGAAATTCATGAATTACTTCGTGGCCACCGAGCTGGCAAGTTCTTGACTGGCTAAAAGGCCTTTGGCTTGACTGGTCCCCAGTCACTCCTATGATATTAGCAGTTTTTCTGCTAAAGGGGGTGACGGGGCTTGTGAGAACAGAATGTTCAGTGTCAGTGTCCACCATGAAAGTCATTGGCTGGCCCCCGACATGTAGTTTGACCATGGTCTTTTCGGGGCCAAGTTCCAGTGAGCCCAGTCGCCCTTATTCAGGGTTGAGTCCTGCCAGCCTGAGCAGATGGTCTTGGGGCTCAGGTCGGTATTTCCCTTTAGGGATGTTCCTTTTATGTGCCTGAGTCTTTTGGGGGCACTCATTTTTCCAGTGTCCACTCTCTTTGAGGTCAGGATTTCCTAAGGCTGCTGCTAGTAGGGAGGCTTGATGTTTTATTCACTATTTGGCTTCTCTTTCAGTGGCTTCTTCTCAATTGACAAATACTTTGTTGGCAACATACAATAGTTGAGAGATATTCATGCCCATGAACTCTTCTAATTTTTGGAGCTTTCTTTTAATGTCCATTGCTGCCTGTGCAACAAAGGCAGCATTTACCAGCCTCTGGTTTCCCGGGGCTTCTGGGTTAAAAGGAGTGTAGATTCTGAAGGCCTTGCAAAGCTGTTCACAGAAATCTCCCAGAGACTCTTCGGGCTTTTGAGTAACTAAAGTCATCTTTGTCATGTTTGTGGGTCATTTTGCCCTCTCTCAGACCCCTTGGAGGAGCACTTCCCGGTATTGCTGGAATGCAACCAGTCCCTGTTTAGTGTTGAAGTTCCAGTTAGGTTGGGTTTCTGGTGCCACTTCTTGTGCCCAGTCTTCTGGGTTTAAGACGCCAGTAGGGGCCTACTCTTGCAGCCACTTTTGGGCTTTCATCAGAAATCCTCATCTCTCCTCTGTATTAAACAAAGTCAGGAGGAGTTGATGGCAATCATCCCAAGTAGGATGATGGGTTTGGAAAATGGATTCCGTGAGATCAATAAGGGCCTGGGGTTTTTCCAAGTAGGAGGGGGTGTGGTGCATCCAGTTTAAGAGGTCTGTAGTTGTGAAGGGCTGGTGTTATAATACAGGCTTCCCTGGTTGAATGGTCCCATTTTCACCAATCTGGGCCTTACCCTGTGTTTCACGGAGGGTCATCTGTAATGTGGGTTGTGCCGGCCGGAGTCTCTTTGCTATTGGGATTGTAGGGCTTTCCTCAGAGAGGGTCAATGTTCCCGGAGGGGCTGAAGGTGGAAGTGTTGCTGAGAAATCTGCGTGCATTCCCGGGCTAGGAGGAGAGACTGAACGTGGGGGTGTTTCCGGGATATCTGCCTGTGCTCCTGGGCCAGGAGGAGAGGATAGAGTGGCCAGAGCATATGGAGGTGGGGGTGATGGTGGGTCCTCCTCCTAGGACCCTTGATGAATGACTCATTTCTGGAGCCCCGTTCCCTGTGCAACCAAGACCCTGCTCTGTCCTTTTTTTCCAATGCACATTCAAACCCAAGGGGGCAGAGTCTGGGCTATCTCCAACCAAGAGTTGATGTAGAGAAACTGATCAGGGTGGCCAGGAGTTCCTGTGACAAACAGCCACACTTCACGGACCCTGGCTATACCCAGGGTCCCTTCCGAGGGCCAATCAACATTAAAAGTGGGCCATTCTACTTCACATAAAGCTCGGAGGGTGCCGGGGTTCATCCAGATGCCATAATCTCTGGAAAAACCCTTCTTAAAATTCTTGAGCACGCAGTTTAAGACAGTAGGTTTTGACTCTGATGAGCACATACCCTGCGTTGATGGCCCAAGACAGACAAAGGAAGGTGTCACCTCTTCCAAGGCCACTCAGAGGCCCACCTGTCCGTGTCTCTTGTGAGAACTTAGGCTCGTCTTAGTTAAGGCACCCAGGCAATTTTCGGGTTAGCTGTTATGCCGTATGATGTAGCAACAGAAAACAGGTTAGGGCCCACACTGACTCCGTAGCATACACCAAGGAGTCACAGACTGGTACAGCAGATGCAAGCCTCTACCATCATCATTCATTCACACAGTCACTCAGAGGTTATGCAGTCCCTCCCACAGGGATTAACAGTGTTAAATTCACACCCTGAGTCTGTGGCATGAGACAGACAAAGAAAGGGGTCACCTCTTTCAAGGCCACTCAGATGCCCACCTGTTCACCTCTCTTACGAGAACTTAGGCTCATCTTAGGAAAGGCGCCCGGACAATTTTTGGATTAGCCATTATGCCGTATGACATAGCCGTGGAAAACAAGTTAGGGCCCACACTGGCTCTGTAGCATATGCAGAGGAGTCACAGACTGGTATGGCAGATGCAAGCCTCTGCCATCCTCATTCATTCACACAGTCACTCAGTGGTTATGCAGTCCCTCCCACAGGGATTGCCTTATTCAGGAATCTCAGTACTCAAGATTCCAGGAGGTGATCAGTCTCCTCTTCCGTCTGGAGATGGGCCTGACTGAGAGCTTGGCACCCGGGGCTTTACCTTTCCAGAGTCTTCTGGCACTGTTCAGTCCGCCTCCCCACTGAGTCAGGCCAGGGTGTAGGGACACGGCCTGCGGGGACCGCCTCAGAAGGAGGTCCCTTCAAGAGTACAGGTGGTGCCCACCTTGTTCGCTCGGAGATCACTATTGGCAGTGCCTGTCAGCCCCAAGCCAGAGGCACAAAGGGCCTGCTTAGTTGGTTTCCCAGGTCAGGGAACCAAATGTTTGGGCCAGCCAGAAATAACCCAAATGGCACTCTTGGGAACACAGATGAACAAAGTTTTATTATGCGCAGGCCCAGAGGAGAGTCAAATCTCCAAAAAATCTGTGCCCTGTTTTCCAATTTTCATAAGTTTATATAGGTACACTTAGCAGGCAATTCCTGAGCAAGCAGGCAGGCAGGGTTACAAAGGCAGAGAAGCAAGGTTAGCTTATCTTTCTAAAAGCAGAAGGCCATTAGAGAGGAAAAAGAGTCATTTTCTGTATAGAGTTTTAAATTTCAATTCAAAGGGGCAGCCTGGGTGCTTATCTTCCTGATGTGGATTCCATGGAGAAAAGGGGAGGAAGGAGGGGAGAGAGGGACCAAGTACCAAGTGGAGTTTATTTTTTTAACACTGTAAGTTTCGGCTGAGGGCGGGGTTGGGATCACTGGGATTCCCTCATCAGAACAATATAAATACATTTACCTTAGACTAAAATTCTATTGAATATTTTAAAGAATGAGACAATGTAGAAGACTGCATTTCACTCAACAAATAAAAAAAAAATTTTTTTTAACATTTTTGAAGAGATAAACAGGTGGCTGTGGTTGGATTTCAGTCATTTGATTCTCAGAGCAAATTAGACCCTACTTCTAATTTCCCCAAAGCATCTATAATCAAACTGTTTTCCTTATTTTCCATTTTTCCCCTACATTATCATGGTTCAGTCATGAATTGAGGGTTAGCTGATTTTTGTGTCCCAGATTAGAAGTATCACCCCTTGTACCTGATGGAAAATAGGAAATTTAGAATTTAAATTTTTTAACAGGAAGCACAAAATCCACATATGAATTAGTGCATTGTTAAAAACTAAACACACAAAGCCAGCACTGGTCTTTGAGTCACATTTTTTGGTCCCAGGTATGAGCTCTAAATCATCAGTAGGGCCAACAGTTCAACAGGAGATGCTTCTCAAATTTTGAGCATTTGACAAGACAGTACCTTGTTCTGGAAGCATAAGATTTGATTAAGGAAAAACATTTCATGCAATTTATGATCTCACAGCTTTATCAAGTCATTCATTAATAGAGCAGTATCACTTTCAGAAAGCAGAATGGAGCTCCACTGAGGGGTTGGAAAAGGGCTGCTCATATAGGATCAATGGAATCAAGTGAGGAAATGTTCTGTTTGGCTGACATTAAATTTCCTTTTTCATAAGGTGGTCTTACAAACTGAGTTTGACTTTAAGTTTCCATTTTACATAGATTATTCTTACAAAGTGGGGAACGTGGATTAGTGGATTAGTATGATATGCTTCTCCATTCTGAAAATTTACTGGACCAAAACTAAGTTTACCACCAGGTGCTGCTTAAAAGCCACATGTAGGCTGTATTCTGTTTATTTGGAAAACACTTCAGGTCAATTGATTTTTTCTCCTGGACTAGCCCTTCTCTGAAAGGGATTTTCTCTCAACAATGCCCAATGCTGGTGGCTATTTTCTTTTACTTAACAGGACAATGTACCCTTATTATATCATAGGAGATAAAATAAAACAATAGGTCTTGGATAAGAAAAGTGGTGTAGTGAGATATTTTAAAGCTTTAAGCAGAATTTGTAACAAATACATTATTTCCCATTTCCTTATAAGTAACTACCTTTCTGACTCTAAATGTTGCATTAACACAATACCCTTATTCTCAGTGGTCAACAATAACAATTATTTCTTACTCATGATAAAATATGATTGAGGCAGTTTTTATTTTTCTTAATATTTTTTCTCCTTCCTATAATAAGAGATTAGTGCTCTTAAGCATATGGACATAAAGTTTGTCTATGAGGCATGCTCAAGCAAGATAAATGACAAAAGAAGCAAAGAGTGTGAGTTTAAGAGTTGGATTATGCTTTGTCAGAAACTGTTTTCATTTTGACACTTGTGAGCTAAGTTAGTATAGGAAATGAGGGCAGGCTGCTAGTCAGACCAAAGCTGTAATCATCACAGCTGAGACCCAGCAAAGAACATGGCCATGAGACCCTGCCTGGAAACCCACTGATGGAAAGCAACCTGCTTGAAAACAAATCTGTAACAATTACAGCAGAAAAGCCCACCAAGAACCTGGTCACAATGTCCCATTTGAAACTCCAGGGCTCAAAAGAAATCCTGGATAACTCCAAACAGAAAGACTTCAACATTTGTTTCCTGAAAGTGGACAGGTGCAACCTGAGTGCTCCTTGGTATAAACCAATAGGAAGACAGAAAGGCAACCAGTCAGAACAGGAAATAGTTAGATCCCTTTTTAACATGGGGAAAGGGAAGGATAAGAGGCCATCCTTAAAAAGACCCCAGCCCTAGATCCAGGGTATGCCTTTCCCTTGAGGAAGCCCATACCCATATCTCTGGTGTATACTTTCCCTTTCTCTTATTTCTCAAAAAACACTTTATTTGCTTACCTACCTTATGGCATGTCCTTAAATTCCTTTATGCAACATAACCAAGAACTTAGAAACCCATGTGCCAGCAGCACATGGGTAGTGTTTGTCCCATCAGTTTGGATTCAAGAATGAAGAACTCTAGCCGACACAAACTAGACATTTATTATAAATGAGAACTAAAAATGCACTGAGAATTGAGGTTGCACTCAATTATAACATTGCCTAAGACAAATGATACAATGTCAAACTATTTTCTCAGCTAATTTTACCAATACTTACATCAGCAGTGTTTGAGAGTTCTATTCCCTCAACTTCTTCAACAATACATTTATTGTCAGATATTTCAATTTTTTCAGTGTGCTGAAAATTTTCTAGTGCACTCAATATGTTTGGACATTTACATATAAATATATAAATACATATACAGACAGTCTGATCAAACATATAGCACAAATGAAAAGTGTCCTTTTGGGGAATTGCTGTATTGAGACCTGCAATTGATAGTCTGAGGTGTGCAATCCATACTACTGTTATCTTTTCTCCATTGACCAGTTGATTAAACCTGTCCTTTAACTGCCCATTACAACATTCAATCATTCCTGTGGCTTCAAATTCAAATGGAGCATGGAGAGTCCATTGGATATCCTATGATAGTGCCACTGATATGTAGCTTGAGTCACAGATCTAGAGCTGTTATCGGATGAAATATGTTCAGGAAACCCAAAAAAGGAGATTAGTGTATTCAAGGGCAAGTAAACCCTGGCTTGAGTAAGTGGAACACAAGCAAATAGCTAGACCATACCCGGAGAAATTGCAACTACAGTCAGGATTCAGCAAGACCCTCTGGATGGAATGAGAGGCCCAATACTCTACTTTAAAAAATGCCTTTACCTGTTGGTTTAGGATTCTATTGTTACACAATGTTTTTAGCCTTGGCCAGGGTCTGGCAGTTGGAACAGCTTTCTCATGCTGATCCAGTGTTTTCTGATAATTGTGCCTGTCTATTTTTGTAGTTCCATTCTAAGATGGGGAAAGGGAATGATAAGAGGCCATCCTTAAAAAGACCCCAGCCCTAGCCCCAGGGTATGTCTTTCCCTTGAGGAAGCCCATACCCATATCTCCGGAGTATACTTTCCCTTTCTCTCATTTCTCAAAAAACACTTTATTTGCTTACCTACATTAGGGCATGTCCTTAAATTCCTTTATGCAACATAACCAAGAACTTAGAAACCCATGTGCCAGCAGCACATGGGTAGTGTTTGTCCCATCAGTTTGGATTCAAGAATGAAGAACTCTAGCTGACACAAACTAGACATTTATGGACTGTTCTCTTAGGGATCTAGTAGGTGATTAGTCTTACATCTGCTTTTTCTTGGGTAGATGACTATTTGGTCTCTGCATTTTGCTGGGAAGCAAGTTCTGTTTGTTGGCTATATTACCCTTTTTCACTAAAGGGGTAATTCTGGTGAGGGTGGGTAACAAAAAGCTTATTAGGAGCAGAACTGATTTTTATCCAACTGTCTCATCCCCCCTGATGTGCTTGTTTTATATGCCTGCAAGTATTGCCATTGTGCTGACCTAATGGCCAGATTCTTAGCCAAGTCAGTGAGGTTGTTCACAGTCATTCCTATGCCCCACTAAAATGTCTCAACCTGCATCAAATCCCATCAGGGTATGGTGGTGAAGGTTAGAAGAAGCATACATAGACAATATATCAACACCAGTAATGCCTTCAGTAGGGGATGCCATACAATTGGGGATTGTAAGGGCCAAAAGTTTTTGAGCAAGGGTCTTAGTAGTTGTGACCTCAGACAGAGAATCAGACAGTATTACATGTTTTTACCTCATCTTGGTGCCAAGGTTTATAGCAATCACAGTAATCTGTACACAATTATCTAAAATGAAATTTCTTCCTCCAATCTTCCTATTGATCTCTAGCATTGGCATAGCACCATCACAAGTTCCTGAGTGAAGAGGATAAGAGGTAAAAAACTGGCAAAAACCTTTTGGGGCTTCTGATCCACCCCATGGCTCATAGGAAGAAGCATAGGAAACAGTCTCTCATAAGGGCCCCCTTGATATGGAACTCATCACTTTGTAGGTATGGGCAAAGGGAGCTGAGAGCCAGGCAGAGCAGTTGTTTTTCAGCTGAGACTCACAGGGTGGCACAGGATAAGTCCACTTGAGTTTGTACAGATTTTACGCTTCCCAGGAAAGAGAAGTTGGCTCCTGTAAAGCTACAGCCTGGTGACTCAGACCTCCTCTTGCCTGGGAAATTGCTTGATTGGGGGTGTGTTTTTTTTATTTTTAAGCCATTCATCTCTCTCTGCTTTTTTATCATTTCATTCTTTATATATTTATATATATATACATATATGTATATGTATATATATATAATTATTTTTTTAAAGAAGCTTTATATTACATACATGTTAAGGCAGGAGGTGCCAGTACCCATGTGTGCATGAATGCAAGGGACTTCACCACGCTGATTCCACAGATCCTAGTGCTCCTGTTACAGACCCAACTAGCCCTTTGCCAACATGACAACACCCAGTGAGGCAGCCTCTGCTGGGGCAGCCACCTCCGCTGCTACCTTTGCTCAAGGCAGAGTCACTGGAGGGCCACTACCCTGCAGAACACCTTGGGAGCAGACAGCCTCTTCACCTCTGTGGGTGGTAACAGTAAGACAATTCTCAAGGGGTAATGTTTTCTCAAGGTAACACTCTCTTTTAGTAACTTTGACAAGATTGACTCCATTATGGTGGAGGCAATCTAAGCTTTTAGTTTCTCTTTGAAGCCCCCGGCCAAAGTAAATCTGAAGGACTCTATGTTCTATTTTCCTGAAGTTCCACAACTCGCAGAGCTCTTTGGCATATATCACTGCCAGAGATATTGTTAGATTTGCTCAGGTCATGAGTTTTCCTGACCTTCTGTGACCCCACTTGTGGGACCTTTATCAGGGAATAGGGAATTGCTTCCCAAAAATAACTTGATCCTTTCTGTTGGATCACCAATGTGACCAAGCTGGTAAGCTCTGTCAGGTAATACAGGGTAAAAAGAAGGATCAGCGTTCACCCTGGAAACCACAAAGCTTGTATGCATAATGCTCTAGTTTTCTGCAAGAATGTCCAGTGGCTTTTGGTAACATTACCGCAGACCCATTTTCATGGCTGGAGAAATGGCCCACCAGGATCCACTAGCACCCCTTTAGAAGGCTCTGTGGATTCTGCTAGCACCCCATTTACAAAGTGTCCCACAGGACCCTAAAATTCTTGCAAATGATTTGTTTGCATCCCTGCAGAAAGCCCTATGGGTTCTATACCTCCCAAAATTGCCTCTTGGGATATTTAGGCTTTCTGCCTTCCCAAAATATTGTTATGCTTAATTAGCTACACTGGTGGCTCTGCCAATATTGTCCAGAGATGAGCTAACTTGCTGGGTGTCAAAGTAGCAATTTAAAAAGCCCAAACCAAAATGGAAGTAAACAGTGGAGCCTTTCATCACTTACTATGATAGTATAAGAAATAGAGTAAACAAAAGAAAGATGCTGGCTCACTCCTGTTCCATGTTCCTATGGAAAAGGGCCACAAGGGAAGGGTCAGATTAATCAGCACAGACTTAGAATCATCTCACTGCTCAGGGAGCACAAACAAAAGCTCCTGTAGTTCTCTGGAGCCAGGACCTAGGAATGGAAAATTACTGACTACTCAGAGTAGAGAAATTGTCTTCAACATCTTCCCCTCCTCCCTCCAATTAGGAGGTCTCAGCAGGAGTGACTGAGGAAGACCTCACTTTTAGGATCCTGACAGGAAAGTATCTAAATGGAGGTGGCTGGACTTAAATGCTGATATGCTCCAGAGCGTGACTGAGCAGGGTGCCTCAGTCTTTGGATGCAACTCCTTCCAGAGAATGCAGTTCATTGGCTGTGCACCAAGCCTGGTGTTGTGAGGACAGTTTTTCTCCTATGTGGCCTTTCAGGTAAAACATTTGCAGTTGCCTATATTCAGGCCTAGAAAAATACACTTTGGTTTTTAATCATGAGCTGGTATCCTTGAAGGGATTGACTATTAAATTGAATGAACATATTTAAGAAATCAAAGCTAAATATAATTAAAATTTTTGATAGTACCAAAAAGAAATGAAAAAAAATTAATAGATCTGCTAATATTATTTGGATAATGAATATTAATAATGTTGAACAAATATTAACACTCCAAATTTACTGTATATTAACGTGTTACTCTGACTATATTTATAATAAGAAAGAAAGATTATATTATCTACCAAACCACATTTAGTGTTCAATTCATAATTATATAAATAATCCTAATGAAAACACCTCAGAATCCTGGAGGTTTATTGTGTTTCTCTCTTTTATCATTACCTTTCCTTCAACCTTATTGGCAACCACTCACCTAAATGGAAATGCAAGGTCATCACATGTATATTCCAATATTAATAAATAAATCATAGTATGGACTATTATCAATTATCAGATGTTTTAAATTGTGACTCTGTTTGTTTATTCTAATTATTTCATATCTGGGGATAGGAAATTGAAGTTTGAAATGTACAGCTTCTATTTGGAAGAAAGGGAAAATTTTGGTAATGGGTGATGGTGATGACAACACAACTTTGTAATTGCAATTAACAGCACCGAAATATATATCTTAAAGTGATTAAAATGGGAATGTTAAGTTGTATATATGATACTGGAATATTTTTTTCAGCCCATAATATTGCACAACACAGTGAACCCTAATTTAATCTGGCTATAGTTAATGATACAATTATAAAAATTGCTTTCATCAATTGTAACAAATGTGTCACACCAAAGCAAGGTGTTAATAATAAGGTGGTATTGTGTTTTGGAGCTGTATAAACCCAATAAAGATATGTTCTTCAACTTCATCCATTCCTGTGTGTGTGAATCTATTGCAAGTGGGAATTTATGATAAGGTTACTTCCTTTAAGGTGTGGCCAAACTCAATCAGGATGGGACTAAATTGTTTTACTGGAGTCCATTACATGCAGAATGAAATTTAGACAGGAACATCATAGAAGCCAGAATCTGAAGTTTAACAAACCCAGAAGAGAAAGAAGAGGCCAGGAGAGGACACTATATGCATTGTCATGTGACAGAGGAGCTCAGGACCAAGGATTACCAGTGGCCTGCCCCAGGATATCAATCTTCAGGAAAAAGTATTGTCTTGAGGACACCTTGATTTGGACTCTTCCTTAACCTCAAAATCATGAGCTAATAAACTCCCATCATTTAAGCAAACTCATGGAATTTGCTTGAGTCACAAAGGAACTAAAATAGGTGTTACACAGGAATCCTGTATTTTATACATGATTGTTCTGTAAACCACAACTTCTCTAATTGAAAAAAAAGAAGGGAGTAAGTAAATATCAGATATTCTTCTCTTTACTGTGCCCTCTTCAAGAGATTATAGTGTCCCAATTAATTAATATCAGAATTGCCCATGTGAGGGTCTTTGACCAATGAAAGATTTGTGTAAGTAATGAGCAATATAGGAAACAATATAAGTATAATTCCTTATAATATATTTTCATCTGGCTTGAGAATATACATGGGTAACATCTCATAAATAGTCTGCTCCAATAGCCTGGGTATATTTTGTGGGCCATGTTGACCAAAGACATAGCTAAAACATAACAGATGTGCATCATATGGGGAAACTAATATTTGCTGCTTTTAGCACCAAGATTAGATTTCATTTGTCACTGCAGCCTAACCTAGCCTTAATTGACTAATACAATATCAAACAGTTTTCCAAAGTAGCTTTACCAACTTATGCCCACACACCAGCAATATATCAGCATTTCCTTTACACTACATCCTAATCAATTGGTGCTTCCAGATTATTTTCTAATTTCCTGGGTATTGAGTAGTGCCTCATTTTATTTATACTTATTTTGACTAATATACTGACATATATTAATGAGATATTTGTGCTGCTTCTTTAAAATTCCTTTCTATGGCTTATAAATGACATTTATTTTCAGGTGGTTTGTGATGTTATTTCTCTGCTCTTTGTTGGCTCTAGAGAAAGAAACTTAATTTTTATGTTAATTCAAGAATTGGGTGGTATGCAATTTAACTTTTTCCAATAGTATTACCGAATTCCCCACCACCATTTACTGAAATTCACATATTATTCTTACTGCAGTCCTGTATCATTCAGCATTCCCTTTGAAATAGATCCAACAGGATATAAAAAGAGATATATTTTAAGGAATTGGCTCATGTATTTGAGTGGGATGGCAAATCCAAAATCCAATTGGACAGGATATCAGCCTGGAAATTACCTGTACTGTTGCAGTCCTGAACCTCAAATCTTAAGGAAAAACAGATGGCAGACTGGAAACTATAGTAAGAGTGGATATTATGGTCTTGAGTATGAAATCAATAGGGGACATCATAGGCAAGAAATTTTGAGGTGATTTGCGGTTGAATTACAGAGACAGAATTTCTTGTTTTTTTTTTTCTGGAACTCATAGTTTCTTGCATTTAAGGTTTATAACTGATTGGATAACATCCATTCATATTACCAAAAGTAATCTCCTTTTCCTTAAGTCAATTGCTTGTAGACATTAATTACATCTTTGAAATATGTTCACAGCAACACCTAGGTGAGTGTTTTTCCAAGCAACTAGATACCATAACCATGCCAATTTGATCCATAAAATTAACTATCATAAGTACTAAATTGTTTCAGCAATTTTTTGAGTATTCTTATATGCATCCTCTATTCTGTTGTATTCTTCATTTGTCTGTTTTCCCCCATGCCACAATGTTTAATTACCATTAATTCATAGCAAGATGATATCTGCCAAGCAAATTATCTTTTTCTTCCTCAGAAGTATTTAGACTGTTTGGGTTCGTATGAATTCTAGGAACAACATTTGCACTTCTAGAGAAAAAAAAATCACTGAGTTTTTAATTTGGATATCAATTAATAAAAAAATATTCTTCCAATTAATTAATATAGTTTTCTAATAATACTAAACAAATTTATTTCTTCACATGGGTCTCACATACCTCTGCTTCAAATGTACTATATTTATTTCAAGCTATTGTCAGATATTTCTTTTAAAATTCTATATTCTAGTTTTTGTTATTAGTTTATAGGTTCTTGACAATTTTTTCTAATTTCTTTCTGTCAAATAACCTTTTTAAACTCTATTCAAATAATAATTTCCTAATATATATGTATATATATTTATCTTCCATATATACAATCGTATCTTCAGCTCATGCCAGTACTCTTTCTTCTTTTCTTTCCTTATATATATTATTTTCCTTTTCCCCCCATCACTATGCTGCCTAATATAAGCAGAGCGGACTTCGTCTGATTCTCTATTAAAAACTACTTCTATCATGCATATGTTACGGCCGATGACGTCTGAACTAGGAAAATTTCCTTTCATTGATACTTTTGCTCATGGCAAGGATTTCCTTTCTATTTCTTTACAATTTTCATCATGAGTTTTTTACTGTAGCATAACTAGTTTTTGCATTCAAGGCAATGGTTTTATATTTCTCCTTAAAGCTCTGTTTTCATGAGTTACTATTTTTATTTTCTAAATGTAAACGACTTATATTTCTTAGATCACTTCAACTTGATCATGATATGGTTTATTTTTAAATCACTCTATTATTTTGTATAATTTACATATATGCTATTTATTTTTGAAATACATTTTTTAAACATATAGTCATGTCTTCTATGAATTTACATTTCCTAAAAATCTTCCTCTACAGCTCCTTCTTCTTCTTTATCTAATTTTCACTATTTGCTTATATGCCTTATGTACAACTATCATGCTAATTTCTCCCATCTGTGACCTTCTTAGTTCGACTGATCATAGTCAAAATGTTTTTTGTTTATTCAATAATCTAAGAAGAAGAAATTGGTAATGAAGTGTCTAATACACCACATTTCTGACTTTTTTTATTTTCAAATCTGATTCATATTTTTCTCATACATATATCTTCTTTTTAAAATCTATATCTTTGGTACTTTGGAATATGATAATTAAATGCATTGTTATTTTTATAATTCTTGCTGTTTATTTCATGTCTTTAACTTCAGATAGAAATTTCCTGTTCTTCACACCAATATAAAGAAAATGATTTTCATAATTTTCTTCCCCCCACTTCTGTTTTCATTTTTTCCCCATGTATTGGTATTACTAAATCAAATATCTATGTTACCTCCCTGTTTTCTTTTCCAAATAGTTACATTTTTATCCTTAGTTCTGTAAATTTTCTCCACAATAATTTGTTCTTCACCATTATAATTAAGTGAACTATCATTTGTAAAGTCTGAGATATTTCTTATTTTTTAATTATTCATTTACTGTTGCACCCTTTCATTCCATTCTTAATACATATTAGATATATACCCATTAATCTAAGTTTATGGAATTGAGATATTGTAGTGGACTTCATTTCCTTTAAAAACTAATTTTAATGTGTTAGATGTGATTGTGTTTCTATGTGCATATTCATATATCTGGTGACCCTGAAGAGGCTTTTCATGTGTAAGAAAGAAGGAGTGTGTTGTCTTTATTGATTTCCACTTCTCTTGTGTTGTTTAGAAAGAACTATTTTCTATAGCCAAGCAACATACGGATTCAGTTAACTTGCAAAGTTGACTTTCTGGTAAGGAAAAAGGGAGCCACTGAGAGTCCTAAAAATGTCAAATGAGAAATTTTCAAAAAACAACCACCCTAATGTCACACTCTGTATTATTTGTTTTTCCAGTATTGGGGGGAACTGTCAGGTATCACTAAAGACTTACTAAGAAATAGGAAGCTATGACTCAGTCAAAGGAACAAAAGATACTTCAAAGGAGACACAAAATTTAGAACAACTAATCAAAGATGTCCAAACAACCCTCCTAAATCAGTTCAAGGAGATCAAAGAAAATATAGCTAAAGAGTTAAAGGATATAAAAGAACACTTAGGAACAAAAAGAAGAACTTGAAAGTATAAAATAAGAACAAAAATATTGGGAATGAAAGGGATTGAAATTAAGCTAGAGGGTTGCAAGATCAAATTTGAGCAGGCAGAAGAAAGAATAAGTCAACTAGAAGACAGGGCAATTGAAGTATTACAAACAGAAGAACTGATAGAGAAAATAATAATAATAAAAAACATGGTCTCAGTGATTTGAATGACAATGTGAATTATACATAGGTGTCCCAGGAGGAGGAAGAAGGGAAAAGGGGCAGAAAGAATACTTGAGGAAATAATCGCGGAATATTTCCCAACTATTATGAAAGATAAAAATATACATGTTCTAGGGTGCAGCTAACACCAAACAGATTAAATCCTAACAGACCTATATGAGACAAATACTGATCAGAATGTCAAATGCCAAGGATAAATAAAGAATTCCAAAAACAGCAAGAGAAAAGTGAATTATCATATAGAAGGGAACCACAATAAGAATAAATGCCAATTTATCATCAGTAAATATGTAGGTGAGAAGGCAGTTGTATAATTTATGTGAGGAAATGAAAGAGGAAAACTGCCACCAAAAATTCTTTACCCAACTAAATTGTCCTTCAAAAAAGAGGGAGATTTTAATATATTCACAGAATAAAGAAAGACCAAAATAGTTCATCAACAAGAGACTGGCCATTCAAGAAATACTAAAAGAAGTTCTGCAGGCTGAAAGGAAAAGACAGGAGAGAAAGAAGATTGAAGTACAGTGTAGAAATGAAGATTATAATAAAGGGTAACTAACAGAGTAAGAAGAAGGCCAAAAATAAGATGTGGCATAAAAACACCAAAAGTTTCAAGGAGAGAGGTAAGTACTGCCATTGAATATTAATGGATTAACCTCCCCAATCAAAAGACATAGTCTGCCAGAATGGATTAAAAAAATGATCTAACTATTTGCTGTTTACAAAAGACTTACCTTAGAGACAAAGACACAAATAGGTTAAAAGTGAAAAGTTAGAAAAAGATTTTCCATGCAATGGTAACCACAAAAGAACTGGAGTGGTTATATTAATATTGGACAAAATAGACTTTAAATGCAAAAATTTATGAGACAATGAAGGGCACTATATATTAATAAAAGGGGCATTCCACCAAGAAGAAAGGAAAATTATAAATATTTATGCAAGAAACCATAGCTCACACCAAAAACTTTGAGGAAAATGCTGACATAGCTAAAGGGAGAAATAGACATCTTTGTAACAATAGTTGAAGGTATCAATACACCACTCTCCTAAATAGATAGAAAGTGGATAAGAAAAGAGAAAACTGTATAATATGATAAATTAGCTACACCGGACAAAATAGAACATTGCAACCCAGTGAATCAGGATATATATTATTCTCAAAAGCACAGGGTTCATTCATTCTCCAAGATTGACCACAAGTTGGTTCAAAAACAAGTTTCAATAAATTAAAAATAAAAAGATTAAAATCACACAAAACAATTTCTCTGAACATAACGGAATGGACCCAAAATCAATAATAGGTGGAAAGCTGTACATAAATGTCACAAATATATGGAAGTTAAACAACATATTCTAAACAATCAGTGGATCCAAAATGAAGTTAGAAGAGAAATCAGTAAATATCTCAAGAAGAATGAAAACAAGAACACAACAAAGCAAAATTTAGGGGAGGAAGTGAAGGAAGAGCTGAGAGTGAAATTTATAACTCTAAACACCTACATTAAAAAAAGAAGAAAGAGTTAATATCAAAGACCTAACTTCACAGCTAGAGGAAATTGAAAACAAAAGCAAACTAATTCCAAAGCAAACAGCAGAAAATAAATAACAAAGATTAGAGCAGAAAGAAATGAAATTGAGAACAAAGAATAATAGAGAGATTCAACAAAAGCAAAAGTTGATTCTTTGAGAACATCAATAAAATTGACAAAACCTTAGATAGAAAGACAACAACAAAAAGAGAGAAGATACATATAATTTAAATCAGAATTGAGAAGTAGCATTTTACTACTGACCCCACAGAAATAAATGGATCAGAAGAAGATATTATGAACAACTGAATGCAAACAAATTAGATAACTTAGGTGAAATAAAAAATTACCTAGAATTACACAAACAGTCTAAAATAAATATTGATGAAATAGAAGACCTCAACAGATGAATCATAATTAAACATATTGAATTAGTCATCAAAAACCTCCAAAAAAGAAAAGTTCAGAAAGAGATTGATTCACAGGTGAATTATACCTATCATTCCAATAAGAATTAATACCAGTACTGCGCAAATTTTTCTAAAAATATTGAACAAGAGAGACTATTACTTAACTCATTTGATGAGACAACATCACCTATAATCAAAGCTAGATTAACATAGTATAAGAAGATAATAATCCCTAGGTATTAAGGAGGTTAAACCCTGGAAGTCATGTCCCATGCCAGGAAGAAGGTAATGAGTTTATATGCTAAGTTTTGCTTAGAGAGAGGCCACATTTAGGTAACAAAGAGGTTCTCAGGAGGTAACTCTTAGAATGCATGTAATCCTAGGCTAAGTTTAAATTTCAAAAGAACAAGGTTCATAAGTACAAACATCAATATCAATGGCATGTCATATTTTTCTGTCCTCCTTTGCTAGGCACTGCCCAAGTAATCTAGGGATTATTGCCACTCTATTAGAGATTGTAGCAGGACTCCCCAGGATGGGAATTCAATATTCTTTGGTTATAGTGTGGTTTTCCACCTACTTTGACAACACCCCATGAAAACCTGAAAACATATTACATAGAGCCCTGCCTCAGGTGCACACCTTCCCCCATACCACCCAACCACTGACACCCTCCTCCCCTGCCATGGTTATGACATTTCTGCAATCCAAACATCCCCGAATATTAAGCCTAAATAAATAAATAAAAATAATAAAAAATAAAAATAAAAATGGAAATAAAATTTTTTTTTTGCATTTTGTCTTTAATCCCCATAAGATCTGTTGGCTTTTATGTACAGTGAATATGTTTTCCGTATATTTCCCCAGTTTCTTGTTTTTTTTACTTGATTTCAAAGAAACTTCAGTTTACAGAAAAGTTACATAGAAAACATAGGGGATTCCAATATAATCCACCTCTTCCCCCTCTCCCATTTTCCCTTATTAATAACATTTTATATGAGTATGGTACATTTGTTAAAATTGATGAACAAATATTGAAGCATTACCACTAACCATGGTCAATGGTTTACATTATGGTTCACATTCTGTACTGCACACTTTTATAAGTTCTAACAAAATATATAATGGCCTGTATACTTCATTGCAAGATCATGCAGAACAATTCCAATGCACTAGAAATGTGATATATATATATATATATAATATTATATATATATAATTATTATTATTCAGCTATAAAAAGGAATTAAGGAATTAAGTAGTCCTGGTTCATGTGACAACATGGATCATTCTTGAAAACATTATGTTGAGTAAAATAAGCCAGGCACAGAAGGACAAATATTGTATGATTTCACTGTTATGAACTATGTATAATAGGCAAATGCATAGAGTTAGATAGAGTATAGGCTACCAGGAACGAGATTTGTGTTAGGGAATGGGGAGTTGATACTTAACTTGCACACATTTTAATAAAGACTGATGGTAAATGTTTGGAAATGGATGGAGGTGATGGTACCCCTTTATAGTGAGTGTAATCAACAGCACTTAACTGTGTAGTTGAATGTGGTTAAGAGGGGAGACTTAGGATACATATGTTGCTATAATAAAATTTGAGGGACAAAACATATGATTGTACAACACAGTGACCCCTAGTATAAACTAAGATCTATAGCCACTGTACAAGTATAAGAATGTTCTTTTATGAATAATAACACATGCATTATACTCATATAAGGTGGTAATAGTTGGGTGGTATATGGGGAAAATAGACCTAATGTAGATAAATGATGATAGAAGAAACTATTTTAATGATCTTTCATCAAGAGTAACAAGGTAAATACTGTTAAAATGGTACAATTTATAAAATAATTTTTGAAAAGTGCTATTATCAATGGCAATGTATGTTCTAAATCACTGGAAGGTGTTGGTGAATGGTGGTGAATGAGAATTCTGTATTTTATGGATGATTGTTTTGTAAACTAACAACTTCTCTAACATAAAATAAATAACTGTAATATAAACATCTAACAAAATTTGTTGCTATTGGCAAAATTTGCAATTCATCAAATTAGAAGTTTAGAAAATGTGTGTCATTCACATAAGCTTAACATCTTTTCAGTACTTAAATACAATTCTGACAGATTTAGAAGTGATAGTTATAAATGTAATTTATTTTGGCATTCTATAATTTGGTATATCTTGTTTGGAAGATCTGCACTACCCTCTGAACCAATATTAAATATGGCATGACACTACAAAATCATGCATGCATAAATGATAGATTCAAATTCCCAAGAAGATCAATGAATTTAAAATTAATAGAATATTCAAAAATCATTTATATGGTTTCAGATTCCAAATTGCAACTACTCTTTACTTTCCTAAACATGTTTCTGAGTAAGGACTTATTTTCTTCCAACACATTAATCAAAATATTTTGCAACATAAAACGAAGAAACTGATATGAGAACTGAGCTATCTTCCAGTAGGGAAGAATTAAAGACCTTTTCAAAAGTGAAAACCACTTCTTTCTTCTCAATAAATGTATTTTGGCTTTGGGAAGTAATATATATTTTAATGTATTATTGCATAAACATATAAAGGATTTATTATATTAATAAAATACATAATTATTTATTATGTATCTTTTTTAACTTCTAATATGGTAATTTTCAATAGATATAAGCCACATGATTATAAATTCTTTAGGGTTTTTAATAATTCTTTAGAGTGTCAAGTGATCCTGAATCTAAAAATAGAAAAATTGAGAACAAAATATTTGTTTAAATTCTAATAAATAATGTAATTCAGTATTTCAAGGAAGTTCAGATCGTATACTTTTGTAAGGGTTTTGCCTACTGTTACCCTCTTTTGAGTGCTGTACTTTCATGGAAATAGTAATATAATGGCTTTTTTCGATGCCTGAGCATCATCTTTCCCCTTACTCTTCTCAAAATGGCAAATCTGCCCAGTTCTTCTGTGTATTTTGATGCACTCTGAATTATCCATTCTATATCAGTGAAATTTTCAAGCTTCTATCAAGCTAAGCAATCCTTCAGATTTTTGCTTTTTTGGCCAAAATATACCTGCAGAGACTCAGAAAATGGAGTGGTAGTGAAAATACTTAAAGATCTGCAGTTGGTCTATGAAACCCATGGTGAAGGGTCCCAGCTCTGGTGCAGCCAAAAATTTCTTATACTGAGCAAAGGGGGTTTTCTGTTTTCATAGATTCTACTTATTACTTCTACTCAACATCTTTCCTCACTGACTTTTGTAAATGTATTGAGATCCTGTCAGGGTACGTGGAAACTTCAAATCTTTGAGAATTCTTGGAATTTCTTTCACCCTCTCATATTCTGACAGTCTTTTAACTGGCAGCTATTAATAAGAATTTTCAGGAAAAATTTTTGGAGTGGTATCGCACATTCTGAGGCATACTTATTATTATTGGTAATATTCTATGAGCAAGGATCTCTTAAAGGAATTTTTGGTAAGAGACACTTTCTATGCCACATTAGTTTTTTTAAAAAATTTGCTTTTCTTTTCAATTCCATTCTAAACTGTATCCCATCTTTTATTTGCAGCAACTGATTCTAGTTCATTATTTTGTTATTGCTTTTAAATGTAAAAGATATGATTTCCTCCATGCCAAAATGGTAATCCAAACCCTTAGAAAGTATAATATTTGGGTTGCATGATTTTATGGATACATTATAGTATAAATAAAGTTTATTTATAATCAGACTTAGATTAAAATGCATCAACTAATCAGTGAGCTACAAAAATTCTTTGAATAATTCTCTTTTGTTAAGTGTAGCCAGTCATTGGTAAATTTGTTTACCAATGGCAAATTTGGTAAATTTGTTGCCAATAAACACTATTACAAAGTTAACAAATCTCAAGAGCATAGCCAAATAATAATTACCAAACAAGAGCTGAAGGAAAACTGACCTCTCTGGAAGGTGAATTTGCCATTTCCCTAAGGTATGACCCACATGTGTCCTTCATGAAGAATGACCATGTTTGTAAAGAATCTAGAAGAATTGTCCATACAATTAATTGTAATTGTAAATGTCTGAATAGTGATTACTTGATTTTACTCAGTGAAAAACAAAGGCATGATCACAGATTTTATAAAGTCTCTTTAAGTTTTATAAAGTAAATATTTATGTTACAGAAGATAAACTTGTTGCCTCATTTCACGAGTATTTTTTTGAAATATTTTAACCCATGTGATTCTTTAAAACTGGCAATGAAAACCTAACTGAAAAAGTTGTGATATTTCTCAAGACTATTAGCATACAACTGTTTTGCAAAATATTATAAATATGTAGTAATAGAGTCTGAATCTTTCTTATTCTGGTGTTTATTATAGATAATGAGATTTAAAAATGATACCTAATGCTATGTATGTGAGACCTGGTCTGTTCTCAAAAGATTGATGATATTGACACAAAAAGTACTGAAAAAATTTACCTGTGTATTAATTGAAATATTGCTTGAGGCAGATTGTAAAGGATAGCAAGGAAATTTAGAGGTAAATTGAGTTACCCTAGGTTTTAATGGAAATCAATCCTTGTAATAAACAATAATCCTTCAAATATCAATGTGGCAAATGAGATAGTCATTGAGAATTTTACCGCTAAAAGAATGTGCACTAGCTGTAGCATGTTCAAACAAATTGGCTTATATAGAGACTCTATTTCAGAATATGTCTAGGATGACCATTTGTAAATGAAAAAATAGGAAAATACGTGTTGCATGTTTCCAGGCAGTTTTAAAAAGATATTTTGCTGAAATAATATGAATGTGATAATAAGTGATAGGCATATGGGTCTTGATTTCATTTTAAATAATTTAATGAACTTAGGTTCTTTGATCTTTTTGATGTTGAAATCAATGTATATTAGCAGAGTTGGGAAAAGAAATGAAAGGGAAATACGTGCATTCACTGATTTTCAAATATTCCTTTTTATTTATTCCCTCTATGTTGTATTCAGGTTAGAAGACATATATTCATACCAACGTTTGCATTTTATTTGTGACCAATGTGGATTTTCTCCACTTGATTTTCTATCATCTTATAATTTTATAATTTGATTACATGGAGACTTGGATATATTAGAAGACATGGACAACCTCACCACTTTCATGGAATTCTTACTGATGGATGTTTCAATTTCCTGGGAACTCCAAGTCTTATAAGATCTGATGTTCTTAGTGATTTATCTTGGAGCCCTGACTGGAAATCTTCTAAGTTTTACTGTCATTGTGGCAGACCCAAGTCTTCATTCTCTAATGTATTTCTTTATAGGCAATTCATCCCTCATAGATCTTTGTTGCATTTCAGTTACTGATCCCAAATTGATTGTGAATTCTCTGACAGGCAGTAAATTGATTTCTCTCCCAGCTTGTGCTGCTCAGATTTTCCTGTATAATTTGTTTGGGTCCACAGAGTTGGCCCTTCTTGTGGTGATGTCCTATGATCACTATGTTGTCCTCTTCACTATGGGCTCGCCATCACCCCATGTCTATGCACACAGGCAGCTGGTGGCTCATTGGCAAGTGGGTTGGTATATTCTGCTATCCATACAGGCAATCTGTTCAGCTTTCCCTTCACAAGGTTCAATGTAATTTCATCAATATTTCTGTGATGTGCCTCAAATTTTGAGCATTTCATCTTCAGATGCTCAGTTTTCTGAGTCTGGGGTCTTTGCTTTAAGTTCTTGCATTGATTGTGTTCTGCTTTTTTATTTAAGTCATATATTGACATATTTTCAGTGGTGCTTAGGATGTGTTCTGTGGAAGCATGAAATAAAGCCTTATCCAGATGTACTCCACAGTTGGCAGTTCTCATTTTATTTTTAATTTCTGGATTTATTGCTGTCTATAGTCCCAATGCAAATGAAGTATCTCTTAGCAATCTTCCCATGGCCATATTCTATACCATGCTGCCCCCGTTCATAAACCACATTATCTATAGCCTGTGGAACAGAGAGATTAGCACTTCTATAGGCAGAATATTCCATAAGTATTTTGAGTTCCCAACTGGTGTTTTTTATTGATTAAAAAATCCTGAAAAATATTTGAATTAAATATAATTTATATTTGGTGTATTCCTTAAAGTTGAATCTATCCATGTAAAATATCTAGAGATTTTTTTTCTTTGTTTATTCTATCATTGCTTACATATATGATAGTGTAATTAGTTTTTCAACTCCATACACTTGTACAATTCATGCATTCTTTTGGAAAATATTTTGCACATTGTCAAAATGTTTTGGAAAATATTTAGAATGGTTTTTCTCCAAAAGCCAGAATGACATCATATGCAGAAGACCATGCTTTTTGTGTGAGTACCTTAAGAGATGCCTATACTTTTTTGAATTATTTTTTATTTTTAAAGAAGCCTTAGATTACTTAAATATTACATAAGAATATAAGGTATTCCCATATGCCCCAATCTTTCCCCCTCCCACACTTTCTCACATTAACAACATCCTTTCAAGGGAATAGATGCTGTCACCCTGGAAGAGAATATGGAGTATTTGTGTTAAAGCAACCTACACTTTATTTGCTTCCTTTGCATTTACTCTTATGGAAGTTTCTCCTGGCTGAGTAATAAAGTGGTTAGAATCAAGGCATATTTTGGTGATGAGGACAAAATAAGAATATAGCACCTGGACCCATGCTAGAGTCAGAATCCAAGAAGAATAGCTTCCAGTATTGACAAGTGGATTGTAAAAACCTGATTCTTAACACAGAATATCATTGGAAGTTATGTTTTGGCTTTGTAGCTATGGATGAAATGATGTATGACATGTTCTATTTCTTTAAGTTTTTGCATGATCAAGAATAAGCAATCAGTGTTTACAGAGTGTATTGAGATGTAGAAATGCATAGTATGAATTTTCCTGAAGAATAGGAGTTATAGACTATATTATGTATACAATTTTTTGACAGAATAAGATATAATAGTGTAGCTTTTCACAATGGAAACAATTTTATTTTTCTGTCACCAAAGGCAGAGGAAGTAATGTGATGACTAAAGAATATATCATTTTATATCTCAGAATTTAAACCCATGAATACTATGAGGGCTGTGTATTTCCTTTAGAATACCTAACTAGAAGAAGATTTAGCATTAAGGAAGTAATACTCATTTAATGCCAGCTTCCATTCTTTATCTGGTAAAATGAACACACTAGCATTGTTCAGTAGAGAAGTATATAGCTCATGAATTTCACAAGCTTCCTGCCACCCCAAAATAATAATCCTAGTAAAATATTAAATATGTTAATATTCCAATATATGAAATATGTCCTGATATTTTTAATACTTCAATAATTGAGGGCCATTTTATGTTTATTTTTTTTAATTAATTTCTTCCAACTTTGGTTATCACCTTGATGTACCTTGGGAACGTAAATCACTGCCCAAATTTCTATTCAAGTACCACTCTTACAAATCTTGGGAGACACACGGCTGAGATATCCAGAGTATGTAAACTTAACCTTAAGTATTTATTTTTCATTTTCTTCCCTTCCTCAATATGTTAATGTCAAGATCTCCAGTTTACTTGATCTCTGTGTCCCAAGTTAAAAATTAGCACATTTAGAGTTTATGCTTGTTAGAGCAGGAAGCACAAAATCCCCTTATGAAATAGTGGATTGGTAAAATTCACTGTATGAGGTCAGTCCCAGTCCTATAGTCATTTGTTGCTCCATGGTTTGCTCAAAGATTCAATAGGACCCAAAGCTCACCAATAGCAAATTCTCAAATACAAAGCTGTTAAAAAGTTACAATACTGCTCCAGAAACATTGTTGCAATATACCTGTATGCTGCCATAGGAGGGAAATAAAAATGTAACTCTTGGAAAAGAGAATAGATGGAGTGAGTCCACTTAAAGGATTAAACTATTATATTTAGTATTAATAATATTTTCCTTTTCTTTTAGGTAAACTTTCTGAATTAAATACTACATTAACCATGACCACATAGCTTTAAAAAATATTTCTTGCCATTGCATTTCCATTGTGTCTTGGAAACACAGACCTTTAATTTTTAATAGAGTATTCTTAAGTAATCTCTACTATTAATATTTTTTACTGTTCCTATTTACAAGATAGTCATGCTCTATTACTCCAAATGAATGACCATGTAGCAGGCACATGCTACATGAATTAATGTAACGAAATTAATGAAAAAGAAAGGGGCAAACACGGATATAAATGAAGAATTACACTTTGCAAAAACTGCTTTACCTTTGACACTTGGGTAAACACTACACCATATATTTGGATTCTAGACCGAAAAGTTGTACCCAAAACACAAAGGACATTTATCATGGTTGAGAAATAAGTCTGCACTGACAACTGGATGTTCATTCCAGTTTTACATAGCCCAAGCTGATTAAAACAATGCATCTCTACTTTACAAGCTGTTTGCACATTTAATTCTGAAAACAGAAGAGTATGAGACTGCAATTATCTCAATATCCTCATCAATATTAATATTTTTTATTGTCAGATATTTAGGTATTTAAAATATTTCTAATGTGTTGAGTGCTTATATATATAATCAAAACATTCTGTTTTAATGTACTTTAAGGTAAATCTGGAATTCCTTTACTATTGAAATTATTATATACCTTATGTACTATAGAATTTTCATTCATTTGTTATGTAGAATTTACTCTTCTTTTCTTATCCTTGAGAAGGAAAAATTCTCAACTCTCATATGAACAAGCAAATATATTTTTTTTCATTGTGTTTTGTGTTTTGTTTCTGGTATAAAAAAAATTTATCTACTGTGACATCCTGTAGATATCCTTAGTTTCTATCATAATTACAGTTTTGACTTTCAAATTTAGTTCTTTTCAAATTATTTTTATATTTACAGGTGCTTTAGATTACATAAATGTTACATAAAAAATATAGGGGATTCTGATATGCCCCATTCACTCCACCTCCCACAATTTCCCACATTAACAACATCTTTCATTAGTGTGGTACATTTGTTAAACTTGATGAAGTCATAGTGAAGAATTGCTACCAACTGTGGACTATAGTTTACATTAGCCTTTACACTCTGCCCTGCACAATTTTATCAGTTGTGAAAAAAGGTATAATGGTGTGTATCCATCATTGCAATGTCATGCAGAACAATTCCAGTGTCCCAAACATGCCCCCAAGTTACACCTATTCTTCCCTCTCTCAGCCCTCATAACCTCTGGTGGCCACCGCCTTTATATCAATTATAAAAGTTCTTCCATTGCTAGAATAATAATAAATCTATAACAGAAAAATAATAAGTCTACTTTAGTCCACTGTTCATTCTCCAATCTTGAAGATTTTCAAATGGTGATGTTTATAACTGAAAGGGGACCTAGATACCATGAGGCAGATGGACAGAACTATCTTGCTTGCAGTTACAGATACTTGCTGCTCCTTGTGGTGGTGATTGTCTATCATAATATCTTTGTTATTTGTTTTGGGTGAGTCCAATGAATTGGAGAGTAAGTGGTACAACTCTACTGACATTCAGGGTTCAACAAGCACATGAACAGACCAAGGCTTTAAGTCTCTGGAACAAATACCTAACAAGTATAGCGCTAATTTTAGTTTCAAATAAAAAGGGCAGAAGAGCCATGTGTAGGGAAACTATAAATCAGTCTAAATCTGTGATATGTAATCAGGGGCTTGGGTTGGACTATCCATGTAACTGGAGGCAGGCAGGGTTGGAAGAAGAAGCAGGTGAACTCTGGGGATTGGCAGGTTGGTGGTTGAAACTACAATGGTGGGAATATTATTTTGGCAAATATGGCAGGGAATGGTTACTGAGGTAAGGGTAATGGGTGTGAGGGGGTAAGTAGGATAGAATGCCCCTGGGGCATTCCTCTATGGAATATGTAAGTGTTTATCTTGTCATAGTGTGTTATCTAAGTAGGTGAAGACCAACATAATTAACAAAATATATATTAAACTCCCATCCTAGGGAATCCTGATATGTTCTCAATTAGAGGAACAAGAATCCCTCGCAAACATATGCAGTGCCTAATAAAAGAAAACAGACCAATATATCAAGCCCTCAACATTATTGCAATTAGCTGTGAATCTTATTCACCCAAAATTGTTACCATATGTTCTGAGGGCAGGGGGAAGGAAGAACAGAATAGATGGAACATAAGGCATTTTTAGGGCATTAGAATAGTTCTGCACGATCTTGCAATAATGGGTACAGGTCATTTTAAATTTTTTCAAAAATATTTGTATTGTGCAAAATGAAAACCACAATGTAAAACACAGACCATGGTTAGTAGCAAGTTTTCAATATTTGTATACCAATTGAAGCAAATGTACCATGCATATGTAAAATGTTATTAATAGGGAAGATTGGCAAAGGGGAGGGCATTGGGTATATGGGAATCCCCTGTATTTCTGACTTTTTTGTAACCTAAAGCTTCTTTGAAGATAAAATGAAAAAAAATAAGACAGTGGGGTAACATACAAAAGAAATCGTCACTGTACATACAAGATAACAGACCTTACAATGATGAAAGACACAATGTAAAAGAATTTTTATTTAAATATTATTATTAAAAGTATTATTTTATTTTATTATTAATTTTATTTGGTTATTTTTTCCTTCATTTTTGGAGAGGTTTTGGATCAAAGAAGGGTCACAACTTTGGTAGGGTAGGATCACTGGTGAGGGGTGTCAGTGGTTGGAAGATGTGTCTGGAATGGTGCACCTGGGCATATGAATATGTTGACGTGTTCATGGGGTGCTGTCTCATTGGGTGTACAACCAAACAATAACTGAAGGAATATTGAATTCCTATCCTCGGGAGTCCTGCTACATTCTTTAATAGTATGGCAAAAAAACCCTGAGTACATGGGCATTGTCTAGAGAAGGAAGACCAAACATTACACCAGGTACTTGATATTGATGATTGTACTTATGAACCTTTTCTTGTAAAATTGAACCTCAGCCTAATACTATTTATTGCCTAAGAATTCTCTCCTATAAGCCTCCTTGTTGCTTAAATGTGGCCTCTCTTTAAGCCAAACTCAGCATATAAATGCACTACATTCCCCTTGGTGTGGGACATTACTCTCAGGGATGATCCTCCCTTGCACATATGGATTATTACCAAGTGACAACAAGCAACGCATTTGAAAAAGACCTTGACCACAAGGAGGAAATATTAAATGCAAATGAGTTTTTAGGCTAAGAGAATGCAAAGTGAGTCAGGATGTCATTCCAGAGGTTAAGAGTATGTACATATCAGCAGGATCTCATTGACTGCAACAGTAAATAGACTCAAACAGTTGGACTTCTGAGGGCTCTAGAGACATCTAGACACTATAAGCAGGGTAAACAAGCTCATGAATTAAGCACCTGGTCAGTGGGTCTTTCTTTGGAATTTATGTTCTCATATTTAATTCTTAATCTATATGTTCTTGAGTGTGTAAGGTGAGATATAGGAGGAAAATTTGACTTTGATGAATATGATTGCCCCACTATCCAAGCATTATTTACTCCAAAGTTTGTATTACTGTCATTTTACTACCACGTACTGCTTCTTTTATATAAATGTTACTATAGAACAAGGTCTATAGCTATACATTTTATTATTTTGCATATGGCTGTTTTTTATTTTTTTTTAAGTATTTAGATTACATAAATGTTACATAAAAATATAAGGGATTCCCATATACCCTGCTTCCTACACTTCCCACATTTTCCTACATTAAGAACATCTTTCATTAGTGTGGTACATTTACTACAATTGATGAAAACATTTTAGAGCATTGCCACTAAGCATGGATTATAGTTTACATTGTAGTTTCACTGTCTCCCACACAATTTTGTAGGTTATGAAAAGATATGTAATGGCCTGTATCTGCCATTATAATGTCATTCAGGAAAATTCCCAAGTCCCCAAAATGCCCCCATATTTCACCTATACTTCCCTCTCCCTGCCCTCAAAAACTCTAGTGGCCACTGTGTCCACATGAATGATATAATTTCTTCCATTACTAGAATCACAATAAGTCTATAGTAGAATACCAGTAAGTCTACTTTAGCCCATAGTTCATTTCCAAATCATGAGGATTCTGGGATGGTGTTGCCCACTCCACCTCTAATTGAGAGGAGACTTTGATTCCATGGACAGATGGATGGGACTCTCCTGCTTGCAGTTGTAGACACTCTCAGTTCCTTGGGATGGTCATTGTCCATCATCATCTCCTTGTGAGTTGTCCTGGGTGAGAGCAATGAACTGGAGAGTAGGTATTACAACTCTGTTGAGTTTCAGAGCCCAGCTGGCACAAGGACAGCCCAGAGAATAAAGTCTCTTGGACATACAGCTACTAACTCCAGCACCAACTCTAGGTTCAAATAAAAGGGACAGAAGAGGCATGAGTAGAGAAGTCACATCAGAGTCCATCTCTGTCACACTCAGGAACACAAATTCCAAAGTAGGGCCACAGGCAAAGCACCAAACTCTGGAGCTATCTGCCACAACTATAGGACCTGGGTGTCTCCAGAGTACTCAGGATCCCAACTATTTGGGGTAGTATCTACCTAGGCAATCTATGAGATCCTGCTGAGATATGCATAAGCATTACCTCTATGATGACCTCCCAACTCACTTTGAAGTCTCTTAGCCATGTACACTCATTTGTCATTACCTTTTCCCCCTTATATTGAAGGTATTTTTCCAGATGTATCACTAGCCAGTGCTTGGTAGTAATCCCTCAGTGCCAGGAGGCTCATCCCTGGGAGTCATGTTCCTCACTGAGGGGAAGGCAATGCATTTATATGTGAGACTGGCTTAGAGAAAGGCCTCATTTGAGCAACAGGGAGGCTCTCAGGAGGTAACTCTTAGGCACTCTACAACACTAGGCTAAGTTGCATATTCAAGAGCAAAAGGCTTATAAGCATAGTCATAAAT